>JAZAYU010001126.1:0-83154 GCA_038501625.1 Corbicula japonica | reverse complement strand
GCTAACACGGCTCACGTGGAAACTTTCACCCACGTCATCGTTGCTGTGGGGATCTTCAACGTACCGAATATTCCCTCTTTTCCCGGAATTGAGAGTTTTGAGGGTCGTATACTACATTCCCATAACTTCAGAGATGCGCGAGAGTTCAAAGGTCAGCGTTTGCTTCTGATCGGGTCTCATTATTCCGCAGAAGATATTGCGCTACAGTGTCTGAAGTATGGCGCCCAGAATGTCGTCTGCACATGGAGAACGAAACCAATGGGTTTTAAATGGCCTAAAGGAATTACAGAGCGACCACTGGTCCAAAAATTTGAAAGAAACACGGCACACTTTAAAGACGGACCATCTGAGCAATTCGATTGCATAATTCTGTGCACTGGATATCTCTACAGATTTCCGTTCATGGAGGACAGACTTCGGCTGAGGTCGAAATGTTCTCTATACCCTGATAACCTATACAAAGGAACAGTATGGATGGGAGGTGGCAAAAACAAAGTTTTGTACTTGGGAATCCAGGACCAGTACTACTCCTTTACCATGTTTGACGTACAGGCCCTTTGGGCTTGCAAGTAAGTTGTTTGATGTACAGGCTCTTTGGTCTTTCAAGTAAGTTGTTTGACGTACAGGCCCTTTGGGCTAGAAGAGCAGTGGTCTAGGGGTAGAGCGTCGGACTCCAGATCCGGAGATTGCGGGTTCGAATCCCACCAGGGATGAGATTCGTCTGCAGTTTCCTCAATCCACATTCGGCGCGAGTACTGGTTGGTAACCCAGGAAGCAGTTATATAGCGTGATTAATATAAGTTGGAAGAACTTGTTTCATAATCGATGTAAAATAAATAGGTTTAAACTAAGTAAGTTGTTGACGTACATGCTCTTTGGGCTTTAAATTAAATTGTTTGACGTACAGGCCCTTTGGGCTTGCAAGTTACTTGTTTGACGTACAGGCCCTTTGGGCTTCGAGTTAGTTGTTTGACATACAGGCCCTTTGGGCTTGTAAGTAAGTCACACAGCTGCTATGCCAAACGTTCTTGACTCTGTCACTTTAACACGTCCCTGTGACTTTTAATGTTTGATATTTTTGATATTTTTGTTCAGAAAAAAACAAACAGTTAAACTGTTTTAATAAACGATTCACCAATTGAAAGTCGTAGAAATAAATATATCTTCTTTTTTCCGAAACATAAATTTTAGTACATGAACGTCATATATAAATGCAAGGACATGTTTTAGGATTAAGCATAAAGATCAAATAGCCAAACACAACCTTTTATATGTTCCTTTTAATATTGACGATTCATATAAGTATGCTTCATTTTTACGCATATAAGATTGCAAGTACTTAATGTCAAGTTCGTACAATACAGTATAAAAATGCACGGGCATGTTAATGTTAGTATTCATAAATACCAATGACACATGATATTTCATATCTACCGTATTAGCTATCAAACCTTCCTACTTACGATATTAGCCAAAACATCGGAGACACATGAAATATAAGCGTTTATATTTTATTTCAGATATATTCTAGGAACATTAAAAGATCAGCAGAAATCCCTGACACACATGCAAGAGGATATCGAAAAATGGGTGACGAGGTTATCCGATTTGAAGGACTGCCATGACGATATCGATTTCCAGACTGACTTCGTCGCAGATCTTAGTAAAGACACCGGATATCCGAAAGACGCAATTAAAGCCCGTGAAATGTTTCACAAGTGGGAACACCAGAAAGATGAAAATATAACAACGTATCGCGATCAAACATTTACTTGTATTTTTACTGGAACATTGTCACCGAAATCTGGTACCGCTTGGTGGGAAGCGTTTGATGATTCTATTGAAGCATTTACATCGGTCTGAACTATTTTGTCAAAGTACTCGGATCGTCATATACTAGCTATATAATCAGCTGAATACATGAACATTTATCAAAATTACAGTTTGTACTCCAGAAATAACAATAGTAATTGTCAACTTTGCGTTACCTAAAGAACAGAGTATCGTACATATTAATATTTTTGTCTTTAGCTTATGAAAAACTGACTATATATCTTGTAACAACATTTATGAATAATCAAGATGAAATAAACAGTAGTTTAACTACTGGTGTGTTTTTTTTTATATAAGTATTGATCACTCTGCTACTATAAAATATTATGTCGGTTAAAAAATATAACTGGGAAAAAATGATATGCCAGAAAAATTATCTTTGCCGTATCCTTGATTCAGATGGACAAAGAGGACTGCTGTTGGACGTTATGAGATGTATATATAACCCAAAAGCCATACAAATAAGGCAACAGCGCCTTGCCAACCATGCAAGAGGCAGACACAGTAGATATCATACGTATTTCAAATATTCCACCTATTACGATTGACATTCTTAAGCATATTACCATCAAGGGAGGAAATCGAAACTGATAACTACACAGAATGACTTGTAACCAAGCCTCCGCGGTAAAATTGGTGAACTACATTTCATGTAGAATATCAATATAATAATACCGGTATTATATGAAAACGGAGCACTGAGAGCCACCTAACACGACAAATATCAAACTATTGCAGGTTCGGTTTGATAGAGTCTGTTCTTGAGCATAATGGAGGTGCATATAACTGTTCACGCCGCATGGCTTCTTATTGAGCTCAACTCAAAATCCTATACATATTTTTTCTAATAAAGGCCACACTGAAATTCTTGACTGCAATTCAGTAAGATCTCCTTTTCGTATTGACGCAAGATAACAACGTTTACAATGTATAAAATCCTAGTTCTTAGGACATTAATATCTATAAATACAGAAAACATTCACGGCTGAATGCGTACAATTGGACTATAAACCCCTTGTTTGCTCTAGCTTCAACAGTTCAATAACTTTGACTTTCACGGAAATATATGCCAAAATCTTTTATGAAATTAAGGCCAGACCTTTTCACGTTTTGTTGAGTAGATAATCAACAGTTCATTCTAGTTCATGTTTTATGTGAAAAAAGTTAATCATAAATTAGATATTTGGAATAGTCCAGAAAAAGGGATGTCAATTTTGAAATCGTAGCTTCATGATGTAAAATGTACATGTATAGAGAATTGTTCAATAGGTTTCTAGCAGTGACAGTAACGCATTTGATAAAAAACATAGGTTTTAATGGTTTTATGTTCGAATCCCGTGAGAGGTTGATTTTTGCTGCTGCTTTTTAATGTAATTATTTCAATACGTAATCTTACTCACTCTGTTAGAGTGAGTAAATCAATTATTCTCTTATGTTCTATACATCACATAATCAATAAAAACACCATATTTAGGAATAAGGTTTCGTATTTGCCAGTACTAATATAATCGAGTTTTACTAAGAGAGAACTTTCCTTGATACATTTTACCTTCAATAAATGATGAGTTGACAATAAGCATCTGCGTCTGTCGCATTCATGATAACGAAGATGTCGTACCAGTTCATCAACAAGTAGAAGACCATATAGATAATCTGAAATAGCCTACAGCTTTTGCCAAAAATCGAATTTTTTAACTAAAATGTATAAAGCTACAGTCAAAAACAATTAATGGCAAAAACTGTATTATGACCTGACGGTCGGGTTAATACGAAAATCCGACTGCTAGGTCACACACCCTCAAAAGGCCAAACAACGACCCATCCAGAATCAAACACCCTCAATAGGGCAAAAAAAAAACGATCCATCGTGGATCAAACGACCTCAATAGGGCAAAAAAAGACTCATCGTGGGCCAACACCCTCAATAGGCAAACAACGATGCATCGTGGATTAAACACCCTCAATAGGGCAAACACAGACCCATCGTGGGTCAAACACCCTCAATAGGGCAAACAACGATCCATCGTGGATCAAACACCCTCAATAGGGCAAACAACGATCCATCGTGGATCAAACACCCTCAATAGGACAAAC
The DNA here is from genome assembly GCA_038501625.1 of Corbicula japonica. Classification (NCBI taxonomy): domain Eukaryota; kingdom Metazoa; phylum Mollusca; class Bivalvia; order Venerida; family Cyrenidae; genus Corbicula; species Corbicula japonica. Next base: position 79,227 of record JAZAYU010001126.1, on the reverse strand, counting down.
ACAGACCCATCGTAGGTCAAACACCCTCAATAGGGCAAACAACGATCCATCGTGGATCAAACATCCTCAATAGGGCAAACGGCGATCCATCGTGGGTCAAAAACCCGCAATAGGGCAAACAACGATCCATCGTGGATCAAACACCCTCAATTGGGCAAAAAACAGACCCATCGTGGATCAAACACCCTCAATAGGGCAAAAACAGACCCATTGTGGGTCACACAACCTCAATAGGGCAAACACCATTCGCCAAGTGACTTATCTGTAATAGAGTAAACAGACAATCAGTCTAAAAGTCACATGATAAAAACAAACAACCCATCCAACCGGGTTTTTACACATGATCACAGTTAAACAAGACTACGAAAACTGAATGTAAATCATTTAAGTCCGACTTGTATAAATTTTAAAACGATATTCGGTCTGGTCCATCTTTTTAGAAATTGAGAAAATATAATTTGCTTTGTTGTAAATAAATACCAAGGCAAATTGAACTAGAATTCTTCATTAAATTGTTAACACAATGTATAAATAGTATGCCTCTGTATATAATCTGTATCGAAAAGTATCTTTAACGTAACCATCTTGGCTACCTACTTTTGTAACTTTCCAAACGCACAAGTCTTTTATAATTAATAACATTTATTTTCTAATTCGCTGCAATTTATACAGTATTCTAGTTATTAATAAAGTTATGACAGCAAGTTCAATAGAAATAGTCAAATTGCATCGTTTTATCATACCGAAAAAAACAACAACAAACAACAGCAACAAAGAGTGTGGAAACATCCATACTAAACGGTAACCGTTTTGAATTTATTGTATCTCAAAACTGTAAAACTTTCTAAAATTCACTGATAGTGCGAAAGTTTTATTCTGACAATTTCAATATTCCAACTCAGAAAAACCTTCACGAACCACAAAATTCAAGCCAACATGTAATATAGTGTAATATGAATCGACAGGTTCTTGTAAATTTATGTCAAGAAACTAATCATAAATATATATATTTCTGGCACCAGCAGGTGAAATGTATGCAAATCGGAAAAAAATAATGTTATTCATTACTTTCCCGTTAAATCTACAGACTTGTGTAATGTTGGAAGTAAAAATTAGCAAGTATAACATACATGTTTTTTTAAAGGAACGAGATTTGATTGAAAGGAGTAATTACTCTTTTCAGTTTTTCAACATCACAAAAGAGTTAAAAATTATGTATCGTTTCCGTCGTTTGAAACTTAAAATTGAATAAATGCTTAATCCTAAAAAAATGATAAGCACTAGTAAACACGACCAAATTTCAATTTGTGACGTACATGTATACTTGATATAGGTACAACAGCTTTCTCGAAATAGGGTCTCATCCCATCTAAGGAACTTTCCTAATTCACGTTCAGACTTACACGAAGGTATAGTTACAGAAATGAATGTGAACAACTCATCTTCATATAACAATTAACCATAAACACAAAGAATATAGCAATTATAATATTTGAACGGATCGAGTCAGTTTTACCTCGTCACTATTCAAGATGCTAGCACTATCACTATCTACAAGGTTCACTGTAAACAGTTTGGGGACAAGAAAGCCTCACAACGAATAACCTTGGAGCATACGTGTAAATGATTACGTTGAAACATGAAATAGTACAATTATTATGAAATAAATTATCATTCACGACGAATAATACAATAAAAACATGAACTAAATGAAAAAAAACCTACATAATACAATGCGCCATAATGTTATTTTCCCCCCTCAACCGTATTGAAACTAGATACAAGTTATCAAATAAAAATCAACGGCTAGCTCCGAGCCAACCAGCTTAGTAATTGCCACGTCTGGAAGCAACCCAGGTTAGCAAGTAACCGAAATACAAAGAAGCAATAATTTATCAAAAGACAACTTAATTAACTAAATTATATAAACTGACCTTAACACTAGTCTGCGATTTACCGTAACATTTGTTGTCGAAATATCTTTTCAATACACAAACAAAACTTCACACTTACCTCTTGTGTTTTCTACAATTTTTAAAATGAGCACTTTAAATATACATGTAGATATTAAAATAATAATAGACAGACGCCCATATGCTCTCTAAGGGCGTCTTTAAATAAACTCAAACACACACACACACACACACACACACAGTAACATTATTGCCTTATATATCCTGTACACCTCGACATTCTCGTGTACTGACCATCCCCTTGTTCCCGCCAAGTCACTAACCATAACATTACCGTAATAAACATAAAACCATATTTTCTTCACTAAACACCAGCACACATATGTATATCCCAAACGAGAATAATTTTATGCAGAAGTAGAAAAAAATGCATTTAAAAGTCGCGTTAATTTGTAGTTTAAACCGTTAGCGATAGGACGCTTTCTGTAACACATTATTTGTACGATGCCAAAGAATTTTTACAATATGTTTTTTCAGTTTGGTAAATAAGGTAAAGAGAATGAAATGAAAATTCCATTTACTTGAAATATCAACAAAACATCATAGCTAATAGGCCTCAGCTTCCTGTGGTGAAGAGGAGTCACAGAAATATATTTTTATATTAATAAATGTACATGAAAACAAGGTAAAAGAGAATTAAATAATGAAAATTAAAAATTAAAACTTATTTAAAAAAAACATAGAATATGTTAGGAAAGAAACAAATACAATATATATTTCGCTATCTTTTGCATCATTGCCCGAAATCTTTACCTACTAAGCTTTTACCTTCACACTTAAAATTTGCTGCTACTGGGGAGCAAATCCGTACCGTCAAGGCGACAAAACTAGCGAGGGCTAATAACATGATATCAGCCATTGGATTTGGAGCGCGCGACGTAACAATATTTCCGTTTTGTTTTCAATTGTTATATCTTAACTTTTGCGGCTTGTTCGTAAGGTTAAAATAAAATCAAAGCACTGAAAGTACTGATGGGTGACGTTTTAGAGTGATTATCATAATGTCACATCATCTACAGATTTTGTGTATTTGAGGAGTTTGGATGGCAGAGCAAAAGTTTGTGTGTCCGGCTTCTGCTTTATCAAGTTTTTATCTACCGCGGGCATTCGGGTGGATGCTAATATCCAAGACTGAGTTGGGGCGAAAATTTCGAGTACGAATTAATTTGAACGTTTTATACGATAAATATGCGCAAGATTTGTAATAATCGATAAATTTTATGAAAATTATTATCTATTTTAACTGAAATTTGTCAAGATATTTTATAGTAAGAAACTTTCGAAGGAATATTCTTCAATCACGTTGCGTACATTACGTTTTGATTGGACGGGGAAACGGACAAATTTTTCTCCAAATTACATGGTTATTTCAGCGCATGTTAAAATTTTTATAAAATAAACAAAGTAAAACCACTTACCGATTGATAAACACCACTGTATAGTAAGCAGGTTTTGTATTTGATAATTTGCCGATTAAACGATACATGTATTGAATTTAGGGTGTTACTAATTACCCCAGGACACCCCCACACTAACAATAAATAACCGAAAGATCCCATGAGATATCAGACAAACCCTTGTATGACTCACATGTTAACTTTTGGATGCACCAGATGTAATGTTCTAACAACTACCAGAGTTTGTATATATAAGCTTTATTACTATGCTGCTATAGCCAAGTCTACTATCACAAGAAAAGTATAACACAGACGTGTAATATGTGGACGACATTTAAAGAAGTTAGATGTTGGGTGTAAGAGTTCATGCAGGTATTAGCATAGCACCAACCACATTAAATGAATTTGCTCTATTTAAATTCAACATTATCTTTCAAAATTGTCCTACCACGTACATGGCAATTCCTTTGGTACTTTCAGGATGAAAAATCTATACTAACTTTCTAAATTCAGCATCTTGATCCCGTAAACCGGGGGGGGGGGGGGGGGTGGGGAATGGGAGGGGATGGGGATGAGTCACAATTATTCTTAACAACAGAAAAAGACATACAAAAAATGGTTATACAATCATTATTTACTTTATAGACACGAAATCGCCTTCTTGTAAAACAGAAACCCAATAGAACCGTCAATTTCAACATCAAAACCATTTGTAAACAAAGAACCATCGTAATATAGGTCACATTCACGCGCCGAAAATCAAGTCATAGGATTGCCAATATTCGTAAACAGAACACAAACTTCAATATCATCCAAGAATAACTATCTGAACAATGTCTCTTACTACATGTACACTCTTTCTATAACTGCTTACAAAAATAAACTTTCAATTCGCATAATTAAAAGAAAACACCGACTAATCGATCTATTTATATAATCTATACATGTATATATTTATATTTATAGTTAAGGGGAGATAATAGAGTTCTTTCACATTGTTACCTCCCCTTAGCGCTCTCTAAAATTGAAGAGCATATTTAGTCGATAAATGCACGCGAGGGGGCATCGTTTACTATTATTAATATGACTAAGTGATTATAAAATTAAGAAAATGTTTATTAATCATTTCAAATTTTAAAATAAGTAAGTTCAGTCAAACAACGAAGAATAAAAAAAAACGTTATGATCATTTAAAAGCACATCAAGAAAGTTTATGCGCATTTTAAACATTGTTTATCGCGGTATTTTCAGGACGCGAGTATCCAACGGATTTGTTTGGGTTTTTTATGAAAATACACACGTGAATTGTGTTTACTAAAAATAAATCTGTATAATTGACAATTCAGACGAACATTATCGGACATTTTACCGTTTTACGGCATTTTTTTGTACCGCTATAATTTATAGTGGAATGAGACATAATTATATTCTGATGTAGCTCGTCGGCGACTAGGTTGATATGTGTTTTGCTTGTTTTGCTTTTGTGAAAAAATATTCCATATTTACATAATAGGATGATTCCAGCTACAACCCGAGAAATGGTTTAATTGATTGAACCAAACGAATATTGCCGGACGGCAGGCCAACCAAAACCTATTCAAAAAAAATCCAGAGAGTTTTGTTGTTGTTTTTTTAATAAAAACTAGTTTGATGTTGAAGTTCGTAATTGTTGTCGCTGAAGCTTTTGAAATATAATATTTTCATTTCTGTTTAAAATCAAAATGACCATGGACCAAAACAAATGAACGGGACTGCGATATTCAGGTCCGAGTTTAGTTTTATGACACTTAGCTGTTGTGTACATGTGTGCCCGAGGCAGCGTGTCACTATCACGTAATCTCTCAATAAACAGGAAATTTTGGAGCCGTGACCAAGACCAAGTTTCTTAATATTAAACAATATAATTGTAAAACCCATTCTAAATTCAGTTAAATTTATGTTTCATTAATTATCCTTTTCAATATTTTTAAATCCTGAGATTTTGCCTGAAAATCCTTAGATCCGGAGAAGAACCTTACGGTCCGGAGATTTCAGATAAAATCCTGAGATTTTTGAGGTCTGCGGACATTTTATCTTCTTTCTACATCATTCCCGTAACACGTAGATATTCATGAAATGCGACTTAAACTAATGTCTATTGACTATGGCTGACGATTTTATATAAAAAAAATGATGTTTATAATAAGATGAATAACTTAATAAGCTTAACGGGCGTTGAATACAACGACGAGTATTCAACGCCGATACATTGCTGAATTCATCCGTTTACCTCCAATTTAGAGAGATCATGTAACATAAAATATATTTCTTGAAGTAAACGCATTTTGTCAGAAAAACTCGATACGCTTATATATGTGTCTGTGGAAAATATTCAGTAACGTGTAATCCACAATGTATTTGTTTTCATATAAGACTTCCCGATTCAAAGTGGCAACCACGTCTTTGATTGTTTTACGCTTTTCACAGTCAAATCTTGCCGACCAGACGTTTTAAGCCTATTATGTTCGGAAATTCTAAAACTCGAATTTATTATGCTTTATCATAATTATTATTATAATTTATCATTAGCTTTAAGACGACACCGTGATCATATCTGTTCATTCTGTTAGCAATGACACAGTTAAGTGCCCCCTCACTTGTCGGTTTAGGATAAAACCAATATTTTCCGCACCTAACGTGGCGTACGACGCATGCGCACAACAATGTGAAAGACCTCTATTCAATTCAATATTTATATTTATATACTCAATTATAAATAGCTTGACCTTGAGGTTGAACCAAGGTAAATCCAATTCCCATAGACTTCAATGTTAAATTCCCAATATTCAATGCACATTTAACATGATTTCTATCATCTTAATTTCTAGACAACCATATATGACTGTGAAGATCTACATTTCATCAATTCAAAAACACACAGCAAATGGGGGGTTAACTTACTTGTAAGAAAATTACTGATCTCTAACCGAACAGACCCTATTTTAAACGCGGTATCGCAAATACGGTGCCAAATATATACATCCGCTCTTCCGGAACTAGTTCGCCTCTACCAAACGAGATATAGACATGAAATTGCTTTCATTTATTTTCCTGACATGTTATTCCCGCAAACAAGTCACAAACAGGTCGATTTCTAACGGTTAAGAGGCCCCCAGATGAAGAGAAAAAAATAGCATATATTGAAACGGACTTCATTCGAGTGGACCACGGAGGAATACTGAGTTATTTACCATAATGCAACCTTGAACTTAACGTACATACAACATGGTTCCCGTTCATTACTTAACAATCTATATATAAAGCCGGGGGCATAGTATAAAGTATGGAGTGGAGTCTTGGAGTGGAGTCTTGGAGTGGAGTCTGGAGTCTGACCTTGGAGCTGAATTTTGGAGCTGAATTTTTGGAGTGACAATTTGGTCTGACCTTGGAGTTGGTTTAGTCTTAGTTTTGAAATATTTCATGACAATGATATTCTTTTTTATCTGTAGCGGTCATGGGTTCAAATCTTATAGTAAACATACTTATTATTTTATGTAATAAGCATGTTTCAGTACACACGAATGTCTTCTAAGCTATTTATGATCAATATTTTTAATTGCACTTTAATAATAGTTAATTACCACTTTCTTTTTTTTATAGCAACACAATGTTAAGTTTGCTGATCTGCATGTGTTAAAAAACTGTGCGGTGTTTTAAGATTTTAACAAAAAATAAATAAAGAATCCCTTGTATTTTGATAATAATCTTCATACCAGTAGTAATATTGTATGGTATTTTAATTTTTTAAATGTATTTTTATCTCAAGAGTACAATATGGGCAGAATATACCTTAAACTATTTTAAATTTCTAGTTTTTTGACAGAATTTTTTTCTGAAATCATAAACAATAATTGTCATTATTTTTATATCTGCCGAGGGCTTAAAGCCTTCTTTCATTATGATTATCAGTTTAAAAGTCAAAAGTAATGTTCAAAGAACAGTTTTCAAAAACAATACTGAAGAACTGGTTTTTATTCGCGTTAGTTTTATTTTCGCTAATATTCGCGAATCGTTTACCTAGTGAATTCATACATATCGCAAATATATGATGAGTTTTGATATATCCGATAATTATGCGAAAAGAGGCAACTTTAACAGAACTGTTAATCACTTTAAACGCCGCATAAAATTCCTTTTTCGCCACAATTCAGTTATTTGATTTAATTACTTATGAAATCGTGATCACGGTAATAAATTATCCTTATATACTTTCGATTTCGAGTCTGACGACGTCGCAAGTTCATAAATACGCGAATAATGAAATTTGGTGATTTTTTTATGAAAATCGCGAAATTTTCTCCACGCGAAATTAATGCGTTTTACAGTTTATTATTCTTACATCCCATGACATCTATCACAAAATATGGATGCACCTGCACTTTTTGTAATGAGTCGACCTTGTTATGGCAGGAACCCATAAGTGTCAAGATTAGATCTTTGTTTTTCTTGAAATTCTCTTGGGCTGTCATGGTGCCTTGAACCGACCATTTAGCATGTCATATAACTGAGCAGTATCACTGGCAGTAGCATAGAGAGAACATTGTTTGAACCATTATTGACCTATTAATTTGGAGGAGACATACCCAACAAAACATTTATTGTACAAGCAACAAATCTGAATATTTAATGTCATTAATGTTGGCCATTTTATGTTGTTTCCATCAATTGATTTTCCAACTGGTTTGCATAAAAGTAAATAACTTGATTATACATGATCAGCATGCTAATATATATATATTGCATACTTCAAGGTTTGAGATCCTTCATGTATTCATATTGCATCACAGTTGTTTTATTGAAATGAAAGTACAACTTTATAATAACAAATGATATTTAATTATTTTAATATAAACAATTGTTGTAAAACATTTGTATTAATCACAGGTTTGCTTTATTAAATGTTTTATTAAAGCTGTAAAAATTCCCATTCCATAAGAACACCTTGAATTCACCTTAGAACAGATGTTTTATTGCTAAAGCTTAAGTTCAGTCTAATTGTCGAATAATGATTTAAGGTACACCAAGAGTTAATGTCCAACGTCTATCATCTCAGTTCCCTAGAAACTGTCTCTGCTCCAATTAACACAGAAAAAAGCTCTGCAGACATTGTGTGAATTTTGACAGTTATTTATAAAAATCACATATCTAGTTGTCCTAAAAATCACAAACACTGTCCACAAGTATCCCAGACTGGGACAAATTTATAGGGGATCATATTATTTAACTCCAAGACTCCACTCCAAGACTCCACTCCATACTTTATACTATGCCAAAGCCGGGCCACATGGTTCTCAGCATTCGCTAGCGCCGGCCTAATTGTACTATAGTAAATATAATCAAGTAATAGTTACATAGTAATAATATATTATGACCCATCATTCGTCCAGAAAATGATTCATACAACAGATATGAGAGAGAGTTTATAATACAATGATGATAAACCACAGGGACTTCACGAACCACACCATAATGTCCTCGGTCAGAGGCGGGAGGGTCAAACAACAACAACAACCACAGGGACTTATGGTTGAACCTAGACTCTTTCTCCGTCGTTATCAGAAAATAAACGACTGTTGTAAACCAAAACCTAGAGGCCTCTGATTGGCTGCTGGATGACGTCACACTTGCTTTCTGTATCTATTTTAATATTTTCTCTCCAGCTTCTTATCAACTAGGCCTATTGCTCATCACAATAATTCATGATAAAACTTGACATGGATAAAGAGAAAATGTGCGCCCTTTGTGATAAAAAAAGAAGAGGTACAGCTTACACTTTATTAAACCAGCAACTAGAAAGTGTAAACATCGCACTGCACTGAACGACATGTTATGACAAACATTGTGCAGATTTGTGCAACTCGAAGGTTTAACGTATCTCAGTTTAGTAGGCATTCCTTTCAAATAAATCAGTGACCGAGAATAAAGTGGCATCAAATTGCTATCAGCAACCCTGTTGGGATAATGGTAAACATGCATCTTGTAATATGACTCTGGGTTTGTTGTATGTTTATCTAACACTAAATGGTGTTAAACTTCTAATCTCCAGCAGCACATACTTTACTTGAATACCTGGGTTATATCGCCTATATTTAAACCTCAAGGAAAGATAACTTAAGCTCGCTAAGGATTCTCTGGCGATTATAGTCGCCAGACAAAATTGGTTTACTACTGTCGCTGTCTGCTGATAGTACAGACATGCGCAGTGAAACAGTCAAGGTTGAACCAATGTTAATCCGATTCCCATAGACCTCAATGTTAAATTCTCAATATTCAATGTACATTTAACATGATTTCTGTCATCTTAATTTCTAGACAACCATATATTGCCGTGAAGATCTACATTTCATCTCTTCAAAAACACACAGGAAATAGGGGGTTAACTTACTTGTAAGAAAATTACTGATCTCTAACCGGACAGACCCTATTTTAAACGCGGTATCGCAAATACGGTGCCAAAAATATACATCCGCTTATCCGGAACTAGTTCGCCTCTACCAAACGAGATATAGGCATGAAATTGCTTTCATTTATTTTCCTAATATGTTATTTCTGCAAACAAGCCACAAACAGGCCGATTTCGAACAGTTAAGACGCCCCCAGATGATGAGAAAAAATAGCATATTATTAAAACGGACTTCATTCGAATGGACCACGGAGGGATATAGACTCTTTCACCGTCGTTATCAGAAAATAAACGACTGTTGTAAACCAAAAACAAGAGGCCTCTGATTGGCTGCTGGATTACGTCACGCCTGCTTTCTGTATCTATTTTAAAATTTTCTCTCCAGCTTCTTATCAACTAGGCCTATTGCTCATTACAATAATTCATCATAACACTTGACGTGAATAACAGAATAACGAGTAAATATAAACCATTTGTGATAAAGAAAAGAATAGGTACAGCTTATACTTTATTAAACCAGCATCTAGAAGGTTTAAATGTCGCCCTGAACGACAGGATATGGCAAACATTGTAAAGCATTTGTGCAACTCAAATGGTTAACATTTAAACCCCCGATGCACTACACCAGCAGTTATTACAAGCGTCGTAACAATACAGATAGCCTACATATTTCAGCATAATATCCATTCCAAACATATGAATGGCAATAAAACAGTGACCGACATTGAAGTGGCATCAAATTGCTATCAGCAACCCTGCTGGGATGATGGTAAACATACATCTTGTAATATGACTCCGAGTTCGTTGTAATTTTAAATCTAACTGGTGTTGTTAATCTCCAGCAGCAGAATGTACTTTACTTGCAAGCGTGGGGAATACCGCCTATATTTAAACCTCCAGGAAAGATAACTGAAGCTCGCTAAGGATTCTCTGGCGGCTATAGCATCCAGACAAAATTGGTTTACTACTGTCGTTGTCTGATGAAATACAGACATGCGCAGTGAAACAGTCAAGGAGGGATACAGCGTGATTTGGTGTAATTCAACCTTATGTTTAACAGCTAGATACTACAATCTCTTCTTTTCTTCAGTTTGATTTTACCTTTTAAATCAAATTCAAAATCAAATAAAATATTTTTTAAGAATACTGAAGTATGTCTAATGTCGATGTCCTCTGCAAAAATTTCATTCATAAAATGATAATTTTCTCAAGAGCTCTACGGTAAACAAGATAGCAAAAGCAATAAAGCAAGTTTATAATGACATGATACAGTTCACCACTTGTGAGTTCTTATCTGTGAGAAAGCTGCTATTCCCAAAACTTAAACAATTAGAGAGATTAATGTACCTTATTTTTCCAAGATAATCCATACTGTTCTGAAACCTTAATCTGGAAGTTTTATCACAAAAATTCCACAAAAATGTGTGTTCAGATTTCAGGACAATCGAGCTGCGCCGTCTACCGTCTCATAAACTCAGTGAACTCTCTGGAGGTAAAATGATCGGATTTCACATTTGGTACCGCGTTCATTAGCACGAAGTAGATAGAGAGCGAGGTACCATTGAGAAATTCACATATACTGTAGCATTGGGTGACGTGACGTCACCCAATAATTCACACCAGTTAAGCATTTTGCTATAGATTTATAATGACATTTAAGTAACCGACAAAGAAATCATCTATTTAAAACACACGCTTTGGAATGATTAAAACTATTAAACTGAATTGTACGTACCAGAGAAATATCCCGATTTAAAATCGCGTTAGTTCCAATATTTTTTTCTTATCATTTTCTCCATACTTCTAGTAGAATAAAGCCTATTTTGGTGTAGATAATCGAAGCTCGCAGCAGTGCTATAAGTATGAAACACTCTTAAATCATAGCCTTTACAGACTCATAGCGCGTTAAACACTTCTACCATTCATCATTAGAATTATTCCATCCGGTCCAATGATTTTACAATTAAGTTCTTGTTTAAAAGCAAAAAAAAAAATCAACCGACAGTGATTTGCACCGTTTGGAAAAAGTAAACATTCGTCGAATTCAATTTACAAGTGCTCACTCAAGAACCTGAGGGAACATTTTATAAAAAGATATCCATATAGATGTCTATAAACGTATGTATTGTAGACGTTAAACACGGCTGAGCGGAGCAGGGGTGTTATAATCGACCCTCGGTCGCAAACGGCCCTCGGGCCGTTATGCTCCTCTCGGGCCGATTATCACGCCTCCTCTAAGTAATATACGAGTAAGTGTCTTGTATAAGATATGCACATTGAACTGGGAAAAAGTGGTCTTACATTGTAATAGTAGGGTGGTCTATTTCGGGGTATTAAACAGTGCAAAACTGCAAACAGGGACACCTGAATAGTGGTCCTATTAGCGAGGAGGTCTTAATTTCGGGATTGTCTTAATGAGGGGTTTTACTGTATTATTAGTTTTCAAAATAGATAAGAATGGATATTTGAGAGTTACTGAACACCATGAAATTAATATCAATATATTGCAGACTCGATGATATTGAGCATGATCAGTAGGCAGTAAATAAAATGCCATTGCCTCAACTGTCTTCTTACAAAGCAATTTAACCATCCAAAACAATGATGCGCTCTTTGTTACATATCATCATGTTTTTTTATATGTCGCTCGAGGTACATTTTGGCTTCTACATTCTATTTACTCTTGCGAGATAACATAACATTGTTAAAAATAATAAATCGATAACAAATTATAAACACGAAAAAAAAAAAACCCCAACAAATTTTGAACTAAAAGGTAGCAAGAGATACATAAAAAACTTCGGACTTACTAAAACCAAAAAAAGCAAGATGAAGTTATAATTACATGTAGGATATTAATTTTAACAATAGTTTTACTTTTTGTTAATCCAAATGCAATATAATTGTTATAACATTGATTCATAAATTTATAAAATGTTTTGTTCTATTTATAAAACAAACTGTTATCGTTTATCAGCACTTGCGAATATTATCAGTGTTGAATATAATTATATTTTGAATAGATGTATGACCTAACAAGATTAAGGAAGTATTAATATATAACGTTTTCTTTTGAAACCGCCAAGAAGGGCTTGATTTCAGGTAATTTAGGTAATTTACTAAATACGGCATACATTAATTTTACACATTGATAAATTTTTTTAAAGAAATTCACGTTTAATAAGGTATATTGTATCTTGTCTCATATTGATTACCGCCTACTTTCGTTTTCAAAAATAAAGGAATTCAAGTTTAAATATTACTTCCTGTTTTGGTTTCTTGTTATTTGTCAAAATTAATATATCAAGTGCTTCTAAAAATGTTTATTTAAGGAAGAACTACTTAGGATTATATAAAACTGGTACGAACTTGCTTTCACAGGTGAAATATGTTTACATTTTTGGAAAGAAAACTAAAAGACGGATGAAATCTGTTTGTTTAACCAATGGCTACTTTGTGATTTTTTTTTCTGCATAATAAGCATAATTCGGTAAAAGTGTATATTTGTTTAAAATGAATATTCTACGACATGTAGCTTTGATTAAGCATGCAATTACGTAAACGTTTTGTGCAACATATGATAATTTAATGATTACGTTACTGGGACCTTATAACCTCGTATGGAAAAGGGTGGTTTATTGCACATTATTGCCTTTAGTTTATTTTATCTTATAGCTTAAAAATAGCTCCGTTTTTTTGTAAATGAAGACGATTGGGCACACCTGAAATCGGCTTTTCTGTACAAACAAAAGATGGGATGCCGTTGTTCTAAAGAAAAACCAGGCAATCAGCCGGGAGAGCCCCTAAGCCCGTAAGTAATTCATGTCTAAGTTTTCTACCACATCTCGTAATGTTTGCAAGGAAGTTAGTAAAATGGGAATAAAACACATTTACTTATTATGGCATGAGGTGGAAGCTGAAAAGGTTTTTTATACAGTGAAATCCATCTAATAACCTACCAGTTGGATGTACAAAGGTGGTCTTTATAGTGTGGTTATCTTAATTCCGGGATAGTAAGTATTGCAAAAATGGTAAAATGGACACTGATAAAGTGTTTCTACTATCAGGTTGGTCTTAATTTTGGAATGATCTTTACGATGAGTTTCACTGTTTACACTCAATCATTTCAAGCTTTTCATGAACATTATTTTGTGTTTAATGTTTTTATATTTAACATGGTTTATCTTAAGTTAGTTAATACGTTCATCTTAATTCAAATGTAATGTGCTTAATAGGATCATCTTGCCGATTTTAAGATGGGACCATGATACTAGAAAATAAAGTATGTCGTAAAACGATATTCCAGTCCCTTTATTCAAGCTGCAAATTGGTTTTATGCACGTTTAAAGCTTATATGTTTGAAACATAACAAAAATGTCAACATCGCATTGCTATCAATTATACAGTCATCCGAAAATTATTTAGAGCTGACAGATGTTAATAAGTTTAACAGCTTGCTAGACGTTCTGTACTATCAAAAACTGCCATGTCTTTCCGAACAAGAATCTGAATTTCCTACTTCCGGTTTTGAAACCGAAAGTATCCATGAAGAGAACGAAAATTTCAATGGCTTTCATTCTAGATACCCAGTCTATGCTTAACCTGATGCGACATTAACGTTCTGTTGTTGTGCAATGTCTATATTACCTGGCAGCCGTTTATTCAGTAAAAATAGAACATTATGTTACTATAATCTGCGCGATAAAACCTCGCCTATCATGTGACTAGCTCACTAAATCCTTAGATAAACAAATGAGTATATACCAATCTTATCCTTAAATGATAGTTTTATGATTCCCAACAGGTAAGTATCAACAAAAGAATGAAATAGTAAGGTTTAAGTGTGATTCGCTCTCATAACCTTTAAATTTAAACTTATCTTATACGCTACCAGGCATACAATGTAACGTATTTGTTTCTTAAAATATTTATCAGTACGAGCTAGCCTATCGATTCCCAATTCGTCTTCTTTTTATGAATATAATTTCGTTATACAATTATTAATTAAATTTTCATGTAAAAAGATAAAATATACCTTGATTAATAGAGTTCTTTCACATTGTTACCTCCCCTTAGCGCTCTCTAAAATGGAAGAGCATATTTAGTCGATAAATGCACGCGAGGGGGCATCGTTTACTATTGTTAATATGACTAAGTGATTATAAAATTAAGAACATGTTGATAAATCATTTCAAATTTATAATTAAGTGAGTTCAGTCAAACAACAAAGAATAAAAAACCGTTATGATCACTTACAAGCACATCAAGAAAGTTTATGCGCATTTTAAACATTGTTTATCGCCGTATTTTCAGGACGCGAGTATCCGACGGATTTGTTTGGGGTTTTTATGAAAATACACACGTGAATTGTGTTTACTAAAAATAAATCTGTATAATTGACAATTCAGACGAACATTATCGAACATTTTACGGCATTTTTTTTGTAACGCTATAATTTATAGTGGAATGAGAAATAAAATTTTATATTCTTATGTAGCTCGTCGGCGACTAGGTTGATATGTGTTTTGCGTGTTTTGCTTTTGAGAACAAATATTACGTATTTACATAATAGGATGATTCCAGCTACAACCCGAGAAATCGTTAAATTGATTGAACCAAACGAATATTGCCGGACGGCAGGCCAACCAAAACTATTCAAAAAAAATCCAGAGAGTTTTTTGTTTTGTTTCTTTAAATAAAAACTATTTTGATGTTGAAGTTGGTAATTGTTGTCGCTGAAGGTTTTGAAATATAATATTTTGATTTCTGTTTAAAATCACAATGACCATGGACCAAAACAAATGAACGGAACTGCGATATTCAGGTCCGAGTTTAGTTTTATGACACTTAGCTGTTGTGTACATGTGTGCCCGAGGCATCGTGTCACTATCACGTAATCTCTCAATAAACAGGAAATTTTGGAGCCGTGACCAAGACCAAGTTTCTTAAAATTAATTAATATAATTGTAAAACCCATTCTAAATTCAGTTAAATTTATGTTTCATTAATTATCCTTTTCAATATTTTTAAATCCTGAGATTTTGCCTGAAAATCCTTAGATCCGGAGAAGAACCTTACGGTTCGGAGATTTCAGATAAAATCCTGAGATTTTGGAGGTCTGCGGACATTTTATCTTCTTTCTACATCATTCCCGTAACACGTAGATATTCATAAAATGCGACTTAAACTAATGTCTATTGACTATGGCTGACGATTTTACAAAAAATGATGTTTATAATAACATGAATAAGACGTAAACTACTACATGATCTGCCATTTCAACGCTACAAATTATAGTTATAGAAATATGGGACTGAACTCGTGAAAATTTTTAGGTATTTCAATTTGATGATTTGAGATAATTAATTTTAAGTCTCCTCAAATGTCAGATATCAAACAAGTTTTCACACCTCAATATGTCACCATCGTTTTCTGGGCAGAATGGGAATGGGAATATTGTGTCAAATATACTCAGCAAAAATAGAAAGTACCCACTTTTTATGCTTATATTCTCATTCACATGTTTTCATTTAATTACGAACACCTCAAAAGGTGTTTTATTAATTAATCTCAGTTGTTTTTAAGTTTAATTGTTCGTGAACATAATCTTCCACACCTAAACCTGAGCAAATGCCCATCAGATAACAATGAATGATGGATTAAACACCCCTATATATTCAATTCAAAGGGAGGTAATAGGAAATGTTTGGGATTTCTAGCGTTTTTTTTATAGAGGACGAGTTGTTTTATTAATGATTTTTTGTGATTTTATTGACATGAAGAACTGGAAAAATTGATTTAATTCCAACAAATGTGAATATTGTTTAGAATCACTTACTTCTTCCTAAAACCCCAATAATAGCAAAGGGAAAGATAACTTAGTCGTGACTGCAGATTTTTAAGAACATTTTATTTCTTTGTAATGATTACAGCAATGCAGATCTGTTCAAAGAAGATATTTTCTATTTTATTTTTCTAGTTTTACAAAATCACAGGTAGAAAAGTGGGTACTTTTTATTTTTGCTGAGTATATATAGGGACAATTAACAGTAACACGGTCGTGTTCAAAGTATGATTTCTAGTTATTAAACATAAAAATAATTTTAATCCAGGACTGATAAAAGAAATATACGAATAATTACAATAAATTTTAGTTTTAAACATATGTTAGAAGGAAGTAAAATAGTAAACAAAATAATAACGCTTAACGGGCGTTGAATACAACGGCGATACATTGCTGAATTCATCCGTTTTCTTTTCCAATTTAGGGAGATCTAGTTACATAAAATATATTTTTTGAAGTAAAGGCATTTTGTCAGAAAAACACGAGACGCTTATATATGTGTCTGTGGCAAATAGACAGTAACATGCAATCCACATTGTTTTTGTTTTTATATAAGACTTCCTGATTCAAAATTGCAACCACGTCTTTGATTGTTTTACGCTTTTCACAGTCAAATCTTGCCGACCAGACTTTTTAAAGCCTGCAATATTCGGAAATTCGTAAAACTTGAATTTATTGTGCTTCATCACAATTATTATTATAATTTATCATAAGCTTTTAGGCGACACCGTGATCATGTCCGTCCATTCTGTTAGCAATGACACAGTTAAATGCCCCCTCACTTGTCGGTTTAGGATAAAACCAATATTTTCCGTACCTAACGTGGCGTACGACGCATGCGCACAACAATGTGAAAGACCTCTATTAACATGTGTTTACTTAAAAAAGTGATTGCATTTATGCATGTAACTGAAGCTTATTTGCATTTAAAGAAAGAGCCAGCTAATATTAGATTTGATTTGAATGTCAATAAAAAGAAATCGGGTTGTCATTTATTTGGGAAAGACATTGCATTTTCTTTTATGAATCGTGGACATGACAAGATCTAGTATGATGATGGTTATCTGCTGAAAATATTGACTTTACACTTCTTTTGTAAAGTTTGTGTTGAGACTATTGAAATGACTGCTTCGCTAGATTTCTGTCATCATATTCAAGCCTCTCTTTAAGTAATTGATCATCTTGTTTTTCAGCAACAATATTGAGTTTACTGGTTTTGCTGACGAGGATAACAGGTAAACGCCATGAGTTGATATGGGGCAAATTGAGAGAAAACGTGTATTCGGTGATTTTTGATATGTATTTGTTACTATAAAGTAATTTACAAATCTCATAACTGAAAGGTAATTTTGCAAAAGCATAATTCTTCATTTGACAGCGAAATGCTTAATTAGCTATGTTCTGTCATGTGGAGTAATTTTTTAAATCATTTAAGTGATAAGAAAACGTGTTTTCAATATATGCACTAGTAAATATAGATACGTTCAAAGCTTATAACTTAATGCCAACACATGAAAAATGTTCTTCTGAAGATTTTGCTCGGCAGGTTCATTGGCGACGTTTTGGAAGTTTTTAAAGATTTCATTTCTAACATACTTGTATATAACTGCGAGTGCGTGGTTATTTCCAGGAAAAACAACCAACCAAGCCCTGAGGTCGGACTTAGTGAAAATCAGGGGAAGTATACAGTAAACAATTCAAGGTACTCAATTATTGACTCAGATTTATCACAAGTGTTTTTATAAACATCTTAAAAAACGTATAGTAACTACATAATATTTTTACCGAATGTTTACTAGTATAAGACCATAACCCTATAGCTTCAATATGGTCCAATTTTGATTATAATAAGACTCTGTGCGTTGAGAAAAAGCCTTTTAAATTTGAATTTCTTAAAGAATGAAACTGAAGCAAAGTGAACAACGAGTATGGCTATATTGACAAAACACGTCGTACACTCATCTTTGCTCTATATTCAACTTTTTACTCCGTTGGAAAGAGAATTAGTATATCCAAACCAATGTAACCTAAATAAAACAAAGTCTTTAGTATTCTTACTATACTTGTCAACAGGTTTCATCAGGATCGACTGAAACATTTGTCACATTTAATTTCTAAAAAAGATACACAAATGTTTACCATCAATTGCTAACCAACATATTAAAATATATCAATATTAATTTAAAATTTGATACTAAGAACTTTTTGAAGTGGCATAATCACCGACTTTGAGTTCTATTATATTTATATATTTGTTTGCATCATCATTTGATTAATGATTAATTTAAAAACAAAAGCTTTTTAAGGTCAGCGTAATTGTAATGTAATTTATTTTAATGCTAGATTGAAAGACAAACTATTAGACCGCTATGCTTGGTTTTTTAGTAACAAAACTGGACAAATTGAAGAAAACGATCGTTTAAATCATCATCATAAACAACAACAACAACAACAACAACAACAAGTAATTAAAACAAAGGACCAAGAAAAACGGTAAGAATTGTCATTTGTTCCTGTAGTTTCGATATTAAAATGACTATTAAATAATGTATAGTAAGCTTTTTTCCTTAATATCGAGGGTCCATATAGGAACAAATGGCGGATAGACTTTCATGAGGAAATGAAAAGATCAGACACTAAAAGTTATGTTACATAAAATAGTTTTTCTGTACTATAGATGACAAAGGAATCATAGACAACCGAGCTCAAAAGTTTAAAGGAGGGCTGTTTCAAAAAAATGGCTAGAAAATTGAAAAAAATAGAGAAAATTCAAGCTCATAAAAAGTCCAAACCTGTTAACTTGCACTGAGTTTACTAAAAGAACTGAAAAAAAATTGAAATCGATCAACTGGTTGCTGAGATATTGTCATTTGGGCTATTTCAAAAAAATGTCAAGTGAAGTGAAAAAATTAATGTAAAGAATTAAAATTCATTAAAAATTTAAACTGGTTGCCCCATATGTTTGTTCAGTCCTTACTGTGATCAAAATCAATCAAGTAATACTCATATGTGATGGAATAAAACTTTTATGGAGCTTTATTAAAATATTAAATAAATTACAAGAATTTTAATTTATGTGCTTAAAATACAAGTGTTTCTGTTTCTTATAATTTCAATATTCATTTCTGTTAAAATGAAATTTAAAGCAGCAAATATAAGTGCTTAAGAACTTGTGATATCGCATAAAGTTTAAAAAAAATCATATTTTTAAGAAAGTGTGTCACACTCCTGACAACCACATAAGTGCAGTGTGCTAAAATGTTTCGCTAACTCCAAGGTCATTTCTGTTTGTCACAATTTAACAAAACATGACAGAGACTTCTAGAAAAAAAAACATGCTCTTGTATTCATGTAAAGGTTCTGTTGACAGAATATTGCACAAAATTAGATGATATTTTCTGAAGGGGCCTGCAGACAGTTATAATTTCAATAGAGATTATTATTATTGCATCTAGAAACATTAAACTGAATGATACACAAAAATTAATTAGTACTATTAACTTTAAAGTCCTATAAATTTCTAGAGCAAAGATGTATTGATTTTCTTGAGGAATTTACTTAAACCTTTCAATAAAACAACACTAAAACTTGTCTTTTTCAAGCGTTTAAAGTTATGGTCAAAACAAATGTAATTTTTTAAACTGTCACACGTTTTTGTCACATTCCTGACATTTTTTGCCCAATATTTTAGAATATATTTTAACGGATGGTGCTATTTTGACAAAACTTCACAAATCTTTAAGGACATGATAAGACACCTCTACAAAATAGAAAAATAGAAGTAACTTTTTGTTGCACATTTTAAGAGCAGGAAAACCGAAACTAACCATTTTTAAACAGCACAGGAGAGTTTCGCACTTATAGAAACTTTTAACATAATTTCACATTTCAAGTCAAGATTCATTTATAGTTTACAAAAAAAGCAGTAACTACGACATTATTATCAATAATAAGTCAAAGATTACGTTAATGATTATAGAAGCATATTCTTTGATTGTGAAGATGTGCCTTTTGCTCAGAAAGGCTGCTTTTAATAAAGCGTCGTACGTACGACGGATAGCATCTTAAATTTTATCTTAAATTGGGATCTCAGTAACGATACGACCCGATCGTAAATATTTAATGAAACGCAGCCTATATCTATAAATGCATATTCGTGGTCTACGATCGGGACTTTAACATGTTTAATATATAAATTAATTATAAAGCGAGATAAACACAACGTTATTATGTTTAGTAACGAAAGTAGAGGAAGCGAAGGAAAAGATAATCCCAAACAACAACAAGGACAGCAACAAGAACAACAACAACAGCAGCAGCAGAAACAACAACAACGACAACAACAACGACAACAGCAAACTGAAGTAGGAAACACAGAAAAGAGGTAAATAGGGAATGTTTCTTGTTTTCATTTCAAATAAATACTACACTTACTTCTTTTTCAAAAGCCGAGTGGTTTAATCGTAATAAAACTAATCACTCTGTCGCTTCTTAGAATGATATTTATAGCTCCGAAATTAACATTTGAGTTATTAATTAGCAATGAGAATATTAAGCAATTGATATTTCTTATATCTTTAAGAGTTACTGGTTGTTTTCAAACTTTTTTTAATTTATGGTCTAAACAAATGTAATTTTTTAAACTGTCGCACTTTATTTTATCACATTCCTACATGTAACATTTTTTGCCCAATATTTTAGAATATATTTTAACGGATGGTGCTTTTTCGACAAAACTTCACAAATCGTTAAGGACATGATAAGACGCCTCTAAAAAAAGAAAAATAGAAATAACTGTTTGTTGCACATTTTTAGAGCAGGAAAACCCAAACTAACCATTTTTAAACAGCACAGGAGAGTTTCGCACCTATATAAACTTTTAACATAGTCACATTTCAAGTCAAGATTCATTTATAGTTTACAAATAAAAGCAGTAACTACGACATGATTATCAATAATAAGTCAAAGATTACGTTAATGATTATAGAAGCATATTCTTTGATTGTGAAGACGTACCTTTTGCTCAGAAAGGCTGCTTTTAATAAAGCGTCGTACGTACGACGGAAAGCATCTTAAATTTTATCGTAAGTAGGGATCTCAGTCAAGATACGACCCGATCGTAAATATTTAATGAAACGCAGGCTATATCTATAAATGCATATTCGTGGTCTACGATCGGATCTTTAACATGTTTAATATATTAATTATTATAAAGCGATATAAACAAAACGTTACTATGTTTTAGTAACGAAAGTAGAGGATGCGAAGGAAACGATAGTCCCAAACAACAAAAACGACAACAACGACAACAACAACAACAAACTAAAGTAGGAAACACAGAAAAGAGGTAAATAGGGAATGCTTTTTTTTAATTTTCGCATAAATACTACACTTGCTTCTTTTTCAAAAGTAGCGGTTTTATCGTTTTGATATGCGGAATAAAACTAATCACTCTGTCGCTTCTAAGACTGATATGTATAGCTCCGAAATAAACATTTGTGTTATAAATTAGCAATAAGAATTTTAAGCAATTGATCTGTCTTATATCTTTAAGAGTAGTTTTTTTTTCAAGCGTTTTTAAAGTGATGGTCTAAACAAATGAAATTTTTTTAAACGATCACACTTTTTTATCACATTCCTGACATTTTTTGCCCAATATTTTAGAATATATTTTAACGGATGGTGCTATTTTGACAAAACTTCACAAATCTTTAAGGACATGATAAGATACCTCTAAAAAAAGAAAAATAGAAATAACTTTTTGTTGCACATTTTTGGAGCAGGAAAACCCAAACTAACCATTTTTAAACTGCACATGAGAGTTTCGCACCTATATAACTTTTAACATAGTCACATTTCAAGTCAAGATTCATTTATAGTTTACAAATAAAAGCAGTAACTACGACATGATTATCAATAATAAGTCAAAGATTACGTTAATGATTATAGAAGCATATTCTTTGATTGTAAAGACGTACCTTTTGCTCAGAAAGGCTGCTTTTAATAAAGCGTCGTACGTACGACGGATAGTAACTTAAATTTTATCATAAATTGGGATCTCAGTAACGATACGACCCGATCGTAAATATTTAATGAAACGCAGGCTATATCTATAAATGCATAGTCGTTGTCTACGATCGGGACTTAACATGTTTAATATATTAATTATTATAAAGCGATATAAACAAAACGTTATTATGTTTTAGTAACGAAAGTAGAGGAAGCGAAGGAAACGATAATTCCAAACAACAAAAACGACAACAACAAGAACTACAACAACAACAAAGCCAACAACAACAACAACGAAAACAACAGCAACAACAAACTAAAGTAGGAAACACAGAAAATAGGTAAATAGGGGACGTTTCTTTTTTCTTTTCGCATAAATACTACACTTGCTTCTTTTTCAAAAGTAGCGGTTTTATCGTTTTGATATGCGGAATAAAACTAATCACTCTGTCGCTTCTAAGACTGATTTTTATGGCTCCGAAATAAACATTTGTGATATTAATTAGCAATGAGAATATTAAGCAAATAATCTGTCTTATATCTTTAAGAATAGTTTTTCCATTATGTTTTGTGCGACAAACATGATTAATTTTTATCTGAAAGTTTGTTTCTTTTGTGTTACTTTTTAATTTTTTCCATTAATTATGTCATCAAAACGACCTTTGTATCTTTTAACTTTCCAAAATCAAAATTCCCTAAGGTATTTTTTCTTAAACCAAAATTTAAAATAAACAATCATCCAAAATGTTTAAATGTCAGTGAAGATTAATGTATGTAAGAGATATCAGTCTAATAGGAATACCAATGGTATTGATATTGGAGAGAATTTTAATATTGCAATTATAAGACATACGCGTTTTAAGTCTTATTTCAAGCACATTCTCTCATGATCAAGACCTTCTTTTTCAAAAGAAAAAACTACAAAATTCTTTTCATTTCCTATGACAGAAGCACTGAGGATGTTTCAAAAGTAAGAGGTAGTCGAGATGGTCTGGATAAAAGTGCATCCTCTGCAGAGGACGCAAGGTATTAATAGCACCTCCTTTCTTGTTTTAGTTAAAGTTATCAATCACACATTTTTGAGCTTTATAAGCAACGACTTTTTTCCGGTGGAAAGTTTGGAAACGTGTTCCGGTCGCAAGTTTAAACTTTCTTCTAATCTTTCTAAGATTTTCAACAATTGAATCAGACCATGACAGAAAAACTTTAACTTAAAAGAAATAACTGAAAACAGAATAGGTGAACGATTGTTTTACAACTTCACTAAAAAGATCTCTTCAATACGACAGACTAACGTTTTTTTTAAGTTGCGCTTAATCAGGGATAGTAACATGCCTTCCCAGATGCCTTAGAACAAGCTCTATCAAACCGAGCCTGTGTTATTTTCATACTTGTCGTTTCCCGTTACATAAAAGTTCTGTTTCATATATTTTATCACAATAGTGTTGTTTGTGCCGTGTGGCAGCTTAAAATGTCTCTTGATACATTCAATCAGTGCTGTTATCAATGATATCATTTAAGAGTTTGTAAAGCAAGAGTATGATACCTGTTAACAGTCAGTATCCTGAAAAAATAACAACATTTATTTCACTATAAAGACCAGATTTAATATACTTTTTGGAGCTTTCAATATCCCAGCCAGAAAAGCTATGGATAGTGTTCATTATCTTATGATATACTTCCGTATTTTGAATTTTTGCCTTTGGCTGTCATGCGAAGTAATAATAGAATATTCTCAAAACAAAATACGTAACTTCTTAGTGGAAAGAAATTGTATGATAATCGAAGTGTTCTTTCTTAACAGCAACGACTATTTAAAGAAAAACATACCCAAGATATCTGTTCTCATGTTGTGGCATAAATCTAAAAAATACTATAATATTTTTATTAAATTATGCTCTAACTTTCGTTTGTAAAATATCACTTAACTCGTTTCAAAAAGTGAAATACTCGTATCAGGATAGGGCAAGTTTTTAACATTTTCGTAAAATCATGGCACACGTACGATTTATTATGTTAATTCTTTGAAAATATTAAGAGTTTACATGTATTATGTATTTTGTTTAATGGTTTTCCGGCTCATTGACACTGATGTCAAGTCAATACACATGATCATTTCCCAAATGACATGACATAAGAGGAAAATTAATTAAACGACGAATGAGATGTGTTTACTTAGTCTTTTTTTCTATTGTTATTTTTTAGTTATCTTCTTCCGTTTGGGTTTATAGAAACATCCTGGTGCACTTCCATTTTAGTTTACTGAATAATTTTTGCGTCGGAATAATTTTTTACATGTAGCTAAAATTATTATTATATGTTCTAGCAAAACACCAGAAAAAACACCTCGACGCAAACATATCTCATCCGTAACAATCGGAAAAACACAGCAACCAGCGGATATTACAGATAACGCACCCAGTAATGCCAATCCAAATTCAAGGTGAATTTAATAAATCCTTTACACCAAAACTGTATATCACTAGTGTCCTTAACCAAAACACATTAAGTTGTCATATATTTTTGTATTTTTAATATGAGTTATACATGTTTATTAAATTTTTTCGAAAGCATGGTATTGATGATTCACGGAATACAATGTCTTGAAATGTAGTCTGTTGTTTGTATTATGTAGCTTGTCGTTTCATTGGACACTTTATCCCAAAATGCTGATGGAACAAATCAGAACACTACAAATGACTCGCAACATTCTAAGACAAATTCCTCAACTGATAATTCGAGGTATCTTGATATGCCATATGTGCTCGTCCGAAGCAGAAACGACTATCTACATTATCGGGCTTCCCATGTATAATGTTTGCCATATATAACTCTTTAGCTGATATTAATTATATTAATATCAAGTTAATAAAAGTAGTTTGTTTCAAACATAGTTAAATTTGTCTCATGCGTTTTAAAATTTACAATATAAAAATTGATTATTCATACCTGAGTTATAATAACTGTTCATTGTTTCTGTGTAAACATGCACATACACTCAACAAAAGTTCTAATTGGTCATCAATTGTATATGTTTACAATGTATGCTAGTTTTGTTTCTTCCCTACGTCAAGAGAGGTTGTGGAAAGAACAGTTTTGTCTTGAAATCAATTCTCTTATGAACTAACAGAACTAAAATGGAGAGCGGGAACATAAATCTATATCACAGGGAACTCATATGACTAATATTAAAAAGCAGGTGGAGAAATTTCCTTTGTGTTTTTTTAATATATAAGTCTATAATCTGTTAAATATTGAAACCAATATAAATAATGTCGACTCATAAAAACAAAAGTATTTTCTGAGCACTATTCAAAGACATTAGAATCGCTCTAAATCACCTTCAAAGGATGTAATTGATAACAGCAATGGTTGAATGTACAAGGACTACTAAGAATTACAGCCGCCACACAAAACGACTTTTGAACAATGCTGTATTTGCTTATTGTAGTTTTTCATAAGAATTGTTCTTTTTTCAATATGTACTTGCTAATAAGGGCTTTTACTTTGTATTTCAGTCCTTCGAAAGCACATGTAGAAAAGTCAAAATCTGATGTTTCAAGTCTAACCAATGGAAACAAAATTCAGTAAGACAAGAATCAGAATCTGAAAGCTTATTTTAAATAAAGCTACTTTGGAGTATTTGGACCATATTGTGTTACTGGAATTCCTAAATCAACTTAATAATGAATTATGTTTTTGATACTTATAACTTTTGATTTCCAATTTTACCAAGCGTTAATTAAACCTCAAGTTAACCGATTCATAATACTTATTTTCATAAGAACACTGGATGCAAAGGATGCTGATATGCAAGTAAAGTTGTTCGATGAAAATGATATTATCAAGGACCAGAAAGAAAAGTAAGTAAGCGAAAATGTTTACACCACACGCCTGGCTTTATCTTTCATTTATCCCAGCGCTAATTGGTACAGAAACCTAACCTAACTGCAAATTCCCTTTTACAAAAATATATGTTTGTGATGATAACCTCAAAATAAGATTTCTATGTTCAAAGACAGGCTTGATCACACCTTCCTTGCTATAAATAAGTTGTAACACAGAAACGATACTTTATTTTAATATGACTGAAGTAATAAAGAAAATAAGTTTTTTTTCTGGCAACTGGAGAAAAATATAAATTACGAGACCCTTAAGTGACATTCACCTAAGTTTACGATTAAAAACCTTTACTTGTATATCAGTTAAAGTTGTTGCTCCGATCATGAAGCAAACTATATAATGTCCGCGTATTTTGATTTCGTCCGTCAAACTGTCTTGTATAATATCTAAAATTAACACTTTTTTTTCCGCGAGTTTTGTCATTTTTTTTGTTAAAGTGGGTTTGTTTAAATTATATTTTTGTAGCATACCTAGATTATAAACAGTGTATCTCAACACGATTATCCGAGCAGATGACCACTGTCTTAAAGTAGTTTAATAACAGATGTATTGGTTCTACATGTTATACATATTTTTTAATAGGATTTTGTTTAATTTTTAATACAATATGTTTTAATGTATTGATTTTAGAAAAGAAGCACTGCGTCGTTTAGAGGAGAAAGAGAAGGAGATTGAACATTTGAACAAGAAAATCCAAACTTTAGAAAGGTAGCATAAAGGATATAGTGTATGACCAAGATACATTTGAAGTATCCGAACATGTACACAATTTATATTAAAAATCAGCGTATAAGGAAAAGCAACACCCGGAAAACACAGCTTCCTCGCAGCCAAATATCAGAAGAAAAAAACAGCTGTCTATTCCTTAAAAGCTATAAACGTTTAATATTTTCTCTTGCAAAGGAAAATTATCTTTGTTCATTAACTGCATGCGAATCATTTTTATTTATATAAAGCAAACCCGTTTACATTACAACACTTAACAATTTTATAGTACTCATTTCAGTAAAACTATAAAGTGTTTGTGTTATGTTTCAGAGAAGTTGAATATAAGAAGTCAGAAATAAATAAGAAAGCATTAGAGAAGGACAACATTGAAAGAAACAAAGATAAAGAAATTTCTAAAATTCGGTCAGAAAAGATTCAGTTAGAAAAGGAAAAGGAAGAACTTCTAACAAGGCAAGGACTCAACGTTTTAGAAAATGTATCATACTTTAAATTAAGTTAAACACGCCATCTCGCGTAGCGCATAAGTTATACATTCAAAGTAATTCATATATACCTTAAATAATTGTATAACAGACTAAGAAGTTTTGCTTTTTGATAAGGGTCTGATCGGAATTTGAGCCAGAACCGCCAAGCGACAGCATCAAGCCACGTACACTGCCAAACACGATTCTGATTGCGCAGCAGCTAAATCACCAATATATGTTTCAAAACTAGCGCTAGGACGTGATAATTGTAATGCGACACCGGTTTCGAATGGTATTATATTGATATTTTGGTATTGATATATTAGATTAAGTGCTATGGCAGGACGAAAACTAACAGATAATAATCCCAACATCGCAGATCTCAGTGACTTAAACAGACCTACTAAACTGGCTGAGAAATTCTCCGAACTTTATGACAATGCTTGGACAGATGCATTCTCGCAAGTTCAAGAACAAGAGGAATATAAATCCGACGAAGAAAAGGCAGTCACGGCGCTGATGACCATGCTGACGGTAAATTATAAATTAATGATTAAAAAAGAAATAGTTATTATAATTTAAGACAAACCAAAAGTGAAAGTGAAAAAGTGAAGCATATTAGAACAACCACAACCATAAACATACTATTTACTCATTCATCAAAGAATAGAAAACTGAAATGCTGTGCAAATATAAAATTAAATGTTAAAATAACAGTGCAAACTACAAGCTACAGATCTGCAATGTACGAGAATTTTCAACGTGTAGCTGTGCAACAATTATGCTAATTATAGAGATTTTCAAGGCGTAACAACAGAAACATATGTTTTAGGACCATGGTCATTGAAATATCAATTTTTTGTTCTTGTTAACACAATAGCGTTTAATCTAGCAAAGCGTGAAAAAGGTTATCAGGAATTGCCGCAAAGGTAGAGAGGAAAAGGAGAGCATGGATTAACATTATGGTTAATTTCGAAACTGAACACAAAAACAATTAAGGAAATAAAAACAGAATATCGACTTAGAAGAGACGGTGGCAAAATATTCTGCCATCATCAGTTTTTAAGTCATGCTTACATTGTACATGTAAGAGTGCACCGACTTTGCACTCGTTCCAAGTTTCACATATGACCAAACAAGTATGCAAAGGCACGCCAACATATTAAACATAATAAGTTAGTTGCCACGAGAAAAAAGTAGGTACTTGTACTTAACGACCTTACCGAAACTGAAGCACCTGGAGTTATATTAAGCAAGACTTAGAATATGATTGATAAAATTAATTTTTTCAATACTTCAATAAATGTTTTACATGTTCTTACAATCTAGGCTGTTCGCCGGTTAAAAAACGTCCATACAGAACATAAATACTGAAATGATTTTCACAAGTATCCAAACAATACTTGTTGATAATAATGACCTGTAAAAATGGCAACAAATAATGAAACTTTGTCGTTTTTGTATGTTTGTTTATTATAGACCGCCTATACAGTCGCATCCAAAGCTGCAGAAGAAGAGCTTACAAGTTTAAAGGAAAATATAGAACGTTTTCACGGGGTGAGTTAATTGTATGAGTCATAATTGATTTGTCATAAAAAATTTACTTGCTTATTTTATTTTCTTGCCATCATGATTTCTTAACTCAGCAAATTAAAGAAAACGTTGTACTGCATCTGGTCGATTAATTAAAATGACGATTATTTAAGAGAATCTTAAAAAAGTAACGATCTGCTTTTTTTCATTTTAGTTCGCTTAACATGATAAATGCACATCAAATGTTACTAATAACAATAAGCTATTTATAACTGATAATGGTAAAGGTTTACCCACATTTCAAACATAAAGTCATTTTTATATAACGACAGAGTTCTGATGACAAACTTGTAAAGGATGTAATGAAGCAACTTAAGGACAATCGTAAAAAGAAAGTTCAGCCAAGTGATGAACTCAAACAGGTAATTTAATGTGTTTTAGATTTAAAAAAAAAACACAAAGAGCTCGAAGTCCTTTTAGCTGAGTATTTTTGAAATGCGAGTTATTTTCCTAAGGAAATCACAAATTATTACACCAGTATTGATAAACTGTTTTTAAACCATTTTGCCGTCCACTCTCTGTTATTGCCAGTCACAAAATGATTGAGCATAATTCTTTGAGATTTTTTTGCGTCTCATCTTCTACCTTAACGAACAGAACGTTTTTAAATAACGATATTTTTAATTCCTGTTTTTAATAAGGGCAACACATCTTGAAATTTATTTTTCTGAACGAACTTCAACGGATGTAATTAAACGCTGATTGAATGAAGTTTTACAGCTACCACGCCGCTACTGTAATTTTTAAACAAATGGAAATGATCTATAAAAGCCTAAAATACATATCACATATGTTAATTAATTATTGTAGAAAACCACGAAAGCAAATTTATTTTACATCCAGTTTAAAGTTTACAAATGTAGAGGCTCCGTTCAAAAGGTATCCATATCATATCGAAATCACACAGCCCCCCCCCCCCCCCCCCCCGAAGTAATCGGTAACACTTTAAATGAGGCATTTTAACAAAGTAATTCAAAAATTGTATTTATTAAGAATAAAACAAGGGCAATGTTAAAAAAACAGACCATTAGTAAAGTATTATCTAAATCGTTCATTATAGGCTTACGATTCCGCTGTAGACAACTATTTTAAAACGGAGCTGGCCTCATGTGAAGATGTGAAGAAGTACAAGGATCAATGCTTGGAGCTGTGCTGGTTAATGGTTATCCAGGACCCGCCAGTATTCCTTCAATGTGAAACGTGTAAGAAAGGAGAGAAATTTAACAAAAATACTTTTCGGGAGTATACACAAGGAGGAGACATAGTCGAATTTGCAGTTTGGCCGGCACTGTTCTTGGAGAAAGGTGGAGCACTTTTAAGCAAAGGAGTCGTTCAATGCAAAAAACGACCGATGTCTTTATCGTTACACAGTTCTAGCACCCAAGTGGCTACTGATCTAAGTGATAAACCCAAATCACAGTCATTCAGACCGTCAACTAATTCTGAGTCAGGAAAAGACACTGTTGAACGTAGAAAAACGTATGCTGGAGGGCAAGATAGCACACGGAATTCAGAGGGAAAACGTTTATCTACTTCTGAAACATTTACCTTAAAATTATAATAAATTACACAAATACTTACCTATTTACAAAACAGTGAACAGATTTCGCACCATCATGTGAATGCTCTTTAGTGCAATTGAATCAGAATGATATACAGTCGTTATTGATACGTCTACGGAATTTTTCATTTGTATTTTTTCTTGTTTATCATAACCTATTAGGATATTATGTTTTTTTACAATACTAATGTAAATACGTACTCGTATAACTGTTACAGTTCTTTATGTATTTCAGAAGCATCTCTAATAATAATCAGAATATGCATGGGCGGATAAATTAGTACTAAGTCTTGTTGATGACACCTTTTGTAATCAGAATAGTATTTGTTGAATAAAACATACTTTAATAAATCTTACATCCTTCTTTAGTCGGTATAGCATATTTGCGTTTAAATGTTGAGCGTAGTTGAAGTACTTGACTCTATAAATATTTTATCGAACACTACTTTATTATTTATAGCCCTTGCGCATATCATTTGATGGTCTGTTATCCAAACTGTTAAAATGTATAATTAACCCAAGTTTGATATGAAAATTAAAATAATAAATTGAACTCAATATTTATTTATAGCTGTATGCCTCTTAGTGAATATTTCAACTAATACATGACGATGTGTTTTGCTTTCGCCTCTAAGCATATAGTTTGTGCACCTGCACGGGAAATGTCTGGTCAAAAGTTTTGGGAGGAAATCCGGTATGGAGACCCGTTGGCAGATGGCTGTGCTTTGCGATGCCTTCTGGCACCTCCTGCAGCTGCGCTGTCATCGGCTGTATCAGCTTGCCTTTCCGCCTGATTTAACCTGCAACGCCAAGAGGGAGATCCTAGCAATGGTCACTCTAGGATCGCCATACTTTTCGCTCAGGTTTTCACATGGAAAGGTCACTTCGCAGTCTCAAGGAAGTCTCAACACGGGAAGCACGGTCACCAATGATAAGCAAAGACTCAGAGCTAGACTTAGAGCTGGATGCTAGCGGTTGCTCTCTATGGATGGAGTCCGCTGGCTCCATTGGGAAGTTACCGCCCACTTTAACCCAGCAGTCCCCGGAAAACCTGCTAGCTTCATCGGGTGCATGAAGCTTTCACAATAATTTGCATGTTGCCAATCCTCTCTCAGAAACGCCTGCGCTGGACGATGGTCGCATCGCAAAGGTCATCCTCTAAAGTGAACTTGCCATGGGATCACGGCCAACCAGCCAGCCTTGTAGCGTCAATTCATCATTAACCAAGCAATCTCGAAATAGCATATTCCGACTATTCTAGCAAGGGGGGATCGGAATGGGTGGCAAATGTCAAAACCGGCGTCAAGCAGGACAGCCTATGACTCCTACCACAAAGGAACCCACGACTGACCACTAAGCAAGTGCGGTAGGAGATGAAGGTCCCGCACTAGCTTCTTTAGCAACAGCTGGCGCTGCAGCTTCACAACTAAGTAAACACTCTGGTGCATACTCCATTGTCTCTAGAGAGAGAGAGAAGAATGCCAACAACATCAACAACATCAACCGCAACAAGTCTTTAATGAAGAAAATAAGTATTTATTTCTTCTTTATATCCTATATTTTACTTTAAAGTTTGAAACCTCTTTTAACCCCAAACAAATCACACATAGGTCACACATTTAAAAAAAAACAACACTAAAACTTACCGATTAATAATATAGCAAGCAGCAGTTGGTAACCTTTCTTAACTTCAAGATTGCTCAGCCGTACGGCGACGGGGATTTAGACTCTTAACGCCTACTTTACTCGTGTACCAGAACAGAGCGAACATTTTTTAAAATGTGCATATTTTACTTTTTGACCTTGAGTAATGTTACTTACCCGGATTTTCTACACCTGTACTTGGTAAAACCATCGAAATACATGAACCGTCAACACGTGGATGGAACAGTTCGCAACTTGGTTTTAAAAGAGTTCCTTCTGTAAAAAGAGCTCTATATTCATTACGCCGCAAACGTTCCGTCTTGATTTTTCCATGCGTTTGCAAAGCAAATAAAGCAATATCACCATGACAGCAAAGTTCAAAGTAGATTTGTTATAGAAACCCAGTCTAATATATACCCACGAGTAACCTCTCGAGATTTATTGCAAACGGCGATTTAAAGCACATTCAGAGTGCGGTTGCAGACTAATTGAGCAAATTTCGTTAAAAAGTCCAATGCATTCTCGACTTCAAAAAAATTACTTTTCCTTGCGTTCATTCCCAAGCAGAAGATCAGCGTGTTTGAGTCTTAATGATACAGTAGCGGCATGCTAGTATTCCAATGTTTAGCTCACGTTATTTAGTCGATGTGTTTCGAAAACATTAATGTCATTTGTTTTTTGCTGTTGTGCCTTTTTGTCAAAGGAGGAAATTAGACGGGTTATTAATTACAATACTGAAAATCAAGAAATTGACATTTTCTGCGTTTCCACTCCGTTTCATTTCCATTTTAATTGGCAACGTTTTCCGCTGCGCTTCCATTCCGTTTCCGTTCCGTTTCCATTCCGTTTCCATTTCGATTAAAACGCTTTCAATGCTGCGTTTCCAGCGTTTCGTCCGTTTCTAGCGTTTCTTCCGTTTCTAGCGTTTCCAGCGTTCCATTTCCGCGTCCGTGCGTTTTTACCGTTTCCACGGTTAAATATTTTCGTTCAACAAATTTCAGTAACTGTTGTAAATGTCAAAACATGTAGATTTCTATCAAATGTAATAAAATATGGTGAGAAACTTCAGACTGACATTGCAAAATTGACAATTACCATGTTTGCATCAAAACAAAGACGTAAAGGCGATCCGATCCGGCGAAGGAAAACAATAAGATCTTCTCCATGTAAATTAAATGCTTGTGGAACAGCTTGGATAATGATACATTTATAAAAAACTATAAAGCCCTTAGTATGATTCTCTTGAATTCTCTTATAGCGGTATTCATTCGCTCTTGCTTTTTATTTAGTTGTTTCTGAAAGAAGAGTCAAAATAAGAATGTCACAATGTACATGTAAATTCCCTAAAATTTCGGTAATTTATCTGCCTCGGGCAAATGTTGCCATGACAACTATCAGGGATATCTACATCTTATCGGTAATAAAATCGTCAAACCGCTTACAAAGAATTATAGACGGTAAATTATGAAATTAGGCAAACTGAACTTGACAAAAACTTAAGAATTATTAATATGTTAAT
Source organism: Corbicula japonica (assembly GCA_038501625.1). Classification (NCBI taxonomy): domain Eukaryota; kingdom Metazoa; phylum Mollusca; class Bivalvia; order Venerida; family Cyrenidae; genus Corbicula; species Corbicula japonica. The sequence continues at coordinate 45,149 of JAZAYU010001126.1, read as the reverse complement.
TTGAAAACATCTACGTTGTATTAAAATAAACAGAAGATTATCATTTTTGTCTAAGCGACCCTATTTCAGCATGGTAGCATTATCACTGCACGAATGTCAAGTCAGATTAAATAAATGTACTGAACTATAAGCATCAGTTTGCATTGGTAATTGTTAGTGATTTTAAACATTTTAAATCAGAATAATGTTAATCACTATCAAAACCGATATAGTTAAAGATTCATATTAAATTCCCGCAATTTCCCAACGCGGTGCACACGTGCGTATACATGACTCGAGCTGACGCCAGGATTAAACTGTTTAAAGAACATTGTCTGCACGATAATCATGCCTTAGAGTGTATTTACCATGGTATTTCTAACAACACTGTTAACGTTATTGTCTTATGAAGATTTTACATTATTGAGAAAAACATAAAGCGAAACATTTTAATCATTCATGTGCTAAACTAGTTAGCTCCGGCGGTGTAACCCTACGAGATTCCCGATACGACTGATACTTATCTTTCGCTATTCGCGGGACATTAATGTCAATTCACCTCTTCTTAATTTAAATATCTGAGTAAAAGATGCAAATGCGATGAGCTTTTGTTGCGTTTTGTTTTGTTTTTGAAGCATGCATGCGTATTCGAAAAGTAGTTTGTTTAAAAACTGAATCTTTAGAAACAAATATTTCTAACAATTACGCATATGTAAATTCAGTGTTACGATACTACATGTACAAAGTAACTAAGCTTTCTTAGAGTTACTTTGGATATTTGTTCAGTATAAGCAAAAAAAAAAAAAAAAAAACAACACAAATAATCGTACAAAATCCACGGGAGACAACCTCTTCTTGACTAACGGGAAAGTGCCTACTGTTGATAATTCAAAGGGAGATCATTTTTTTTCGAAGCTTGTTATTGCTGAATAATTATATTTAGACGAAACGCAACTGGTAATAAATATTGGATCATATTTAAATTAAATGTCATTGAATGTTGTATTTTTCGTGTGCCGCACACTTATTTGGAAACTAAAAATAAACAACAAAATCAGTAATAAATAACAACTATCTACAGATCAAAGATCACCGCCAGTGAAATCTAATGTAAAAGATCGTACATTATTTTTAATTATTGATAATTGAAAGCCTTTTCAGTGCAGAAAGGATTTGACAAAATCTAAATTTGAAACGTTTAGTTTCAAAACAGTTGTTTAAATTTCTGTGATATTTGTTAAATAATTGAATGTTGAAAGCGATATTTCTATCTGTGACCGATAAATGCATAATTCAGATCGCAATCATCGTGTCATTCATGCGAATCGTTCTTAGACCTAAACTAAAACAGAACACAAATACTACCCACGACAAAACCTTTCGCGTGTTTCGCGCAAGAAACGTGCATCTCGTGCAAATCATGTCTTTTCAATTGCACACGTCTGACGTATTGTTAACGTTTTAGTGTACGTCATATGTATTTTACGTCATATGTTTATGATTTATTCGGCGAGCAAACAACGTGTTATTCGAACAAATCACGTGGTTTTTACCGACATCTGATATTATTGTCGGCGTTTGATTGTAGGTCATATTTAATTACTAATGTTAATTTCCTGAAAAAAATATTTTCCAAAGCGCAGTTGATGTTTTTTCCTATGAGTAAAATAAACCATTGCAACATTTTATTTCGTTTTTCATTTCTTAATCCCCGACGCAAGAAATAAAATAATGTTGCGCTGTCCGTACTTTTTTCTACATCTCTTCAATATCGCGTTCTAAAGCTATAAAACAAATTAAAAAAAACACATCTTCAAATAATCAGAGATCAAAAAACGTGCACGCATAAACAAAGGTTCAAGTGAGAAAAAATATTCACCTGAGATTCTTATGCATATACATGTAGCGAAATGTCTAATCTTTCGATAAATGTGTAACAATTGCTCGATCAGCGCTGAATAATGTTAAATATTTAGACTGATCATTACTTGAAACCAGGGGCGGATCCAGGATTTCAGCAAGGGGGGTTCAACTCAGCTAATATTTTTAAAGCGTTAATTGATAATTGGTACGGAGCTTGAACATCAGCCCCTCGGACACGTCCAGGATTCTCGATAAATAAAATTTGTAAGAGGCTCAAATGAATTTGTAAGATGCTTAACTAATCAAGAGGTCCGGGGGCCTGCTCTCTCGGAAATTTTTGAAAATCTATATGCTAAATCCTGCATTCTGGGGTATTTTATAGCATGATTTGGACTTCTCTTTCATACTTGATTTTAACTATTTCCCTGTGAACAGTAGTGATGAAATTAAAAGCACTCAGATCCAAATACTCAATCTCATTATTTAAATCTAGATTTGCGAAACACAATGTTTCAACTTGCATATAATAAATGTATGAACGTTAATATGCCGAGTCCAGAGTCAACTTTAGTGATGGCATTATAATACTCTATAGATAAAGTTAACAGTATGGAGAAAACAATCCGATTTCCTATTCCGTCCGAAATTATATACACTTTTAAGGAATGTATCGGTTGTCTGATAACATTCTGATAACATTCTACATTGTACCTATGTAAAGTAGCAGACAGTGAAGGTATTAAAGAACGAGGCAGATGACAAAGTTCTAACTGATTAAGCGCTTAGTCGTAGTCAGCTTAGTTTTCAACCAGTTCAACCAGTTATTTGATAGATCATGTACATAAGGGAGAAATAATATTCGGGGTCTTTGGTTTAACTAAGAATTACATTGTAATAATCAAAGCGTTAGCATTTTTATTAGTTCTTATTCACAATCTTTGTGGAATTTTTTACTGTGAAATGAAAGCGTTCTGTAAACATGTTGAAAGTGGATTTAATCCAGGGTAAGTGGCATGATAATTATTCACTATTTCAGCATGGTAAAGTTTTTTTTGTTGTAACAAACATGATCATAAATTTTATTAATAAAATTCGTCGTTCATTATTGCTATTTGTCATTTCCTTTTCTTCGTTGTTGCGTTCACGTTAAATTTATTGATGTCATTTTTCAATAAAAAGTTATCTTTGTGATGTCACATACTGTATTTGACAACATAGAAATCCACTCGCTTTTTCGAAAAGGCTGACCAGGTATGACAGTCTGGCAATCATTTTGCTCGTCGGTTCATTCGTCACAATAACTTTTCGTTGGCTAAAACGTTGCCATTGCTTAACATATCTTAATTCAAACTCACAAATTGAATTGCTTTTCACAAAAGGGTCATGATGAAGGAAACGTCTTAAGAGTCAAGGTCACACTTGAACGAGTTAAGCCCTTTTTGTGTCTAGATTTTTTCGCGGAGACTTAACATTTTTATAAGTTAAACATTGTTTTTCCTTACATTTCATAACAGTTTCAAATTATATTGCTTATGACAATATGATGACGCAAAACCTCTATATTTAGGTTACTTTTTCTGGAGTTATTCACGTTTTTGAACTTATATTTTGTCATGAACACTATGTTGGCTGCAACTTTGCCATTTCTAAAATTATGTCTTTTTAAATTAATCAGATTTTCTCTTACTAAGAGCCTGAGGTAGACACACGTGTTCAACTGAACATCAATTTAACCTTTCATAGTGTTACTCTTTCAAGTAAGTTTCACCTTTTACCCGTGGGTTCTTGCCACGTCTTAACGACATTAGTTTATATATTTAAATATTACCTTTCTTTCTTAGTTATGCTCCAATTGAGCTTGCAAAAAACCTATTACATTATGTATTCTAGATGTTTGATTTCGCATACTACGAAGAATAAGTAAAATAATGGCGACTAATAAAGTTTTGAAACAAACCCACATTTGGAAGGGTTACAGACTTTTTCACTGTCTGAGTTGTTGAAAGTGAAGAGAATGTAAAAGCTGAATTTCCAGTCAGAATGGAATATTTTGAGATTGATAAACTAAACATGAGTATGATTAACTGTGGTAATGTTTATGTTTACAGGGAATACTTTTGAGCAGTTTTATTATTTTCAAAGACTATGCTATAACACAGTACATTTCATTTGGTTTTGATTTCGCGTTCAAATCGTAGTGCAAATCAGGCAAAAAACCGAGTGAAATATAGCAACAGTATACATTATTGCACTATTTGCAAAATGCAAACACAATTTGAAATTCTAAATCAAAATGGTGCACATACCAGCCTTAAGGAAAATGAGTTCCGGTCATAAAAAAAGTAACTGAGCTCTGCTGAAATTGTTAACATAACTTGTGGTTACTGGACAAACAAACAGTGTTAAAGCCTGAGGTAGACACACAACAAGACGACATGTCGCGCGAAACATATGGGTAGCTACCTTAAAGGTCAAGGTCACAAAATCTTGGCCGGCCCATTACTTTTTTATTTGAAGTCGAATTTTTAAACTACTTCACAGAAATTTAATGCAATTAAAAATGATATTGGCTCTAGCTGGGAGCGAATCCGCATCGTCACGGCGACAGCGCCTAGCCATGCAATTCCGACAACTCAACCAATTGAGCTAACCAGGACCACCCCAAAAAAGGTTGATCAGATAGCCCTGATATACGTTATCATCACTGCATGACATCGGTGACGGATTATTTTTGTGAAAACAGTACTATATGTACGGGGAGACGTTTTACGGCCGCCACACTGCACAAATAGCGCTACTGCGAATTTGAATTGATATTGCTTCTAGCTGGGAGCGAACCCGCACCGTCACGGCGACAACAATTTACCAGAAAATGTGTCTAAATACCTTGCTTTGTATTCACGGGACACCTTGTGAGAAGGAAGTATGAATGAGCAGCAGTTTTGTTTAATTAAACCCCTTGCAAAGTTCCTGATTTCATAATAACCTCAACTTTTATTAAAGATTGTTCTTATTTTGACCTTGCGGAGTAAGCAAATGGTATTCGATTCATTAAAGAAAACAATCAATAAAGATTAAATAACATTTCAACATTGATTCCATGACAAAACAATTCTTTTTACAACCGCTCTAGACAAAGGGAAGAAACGAAACTAGCATACATTGTTAACATACACAATTGATGACCATTTAGAACTTTATGTCGGCGTATGAAGTTTTTGTATAAATATTGTAATAACAGTGCTTCTGACGTTTTATAAAAGATTGTCGTAACTTCTTGCATATTGCAATGTAGCTACATGTAAGACAATATTTTGCATGCAAATCTCTATATGCAAGTATCGAGAAGAATCATAACTTCAAATGTCTTATTCCTTTAATAAGAAAAAAAACAACATTATAACAAAAATTATTTACACCGTGTAAAGTTATTTTGAATCACAAAAAGATGTTTTTATTAGAAAAAATTTAACTGTGAGACAGAATTACGTCTTTCACGGGAATTTTTAATGTTTCCGTTCTTTTCAGCATCTGGGGTTCTGATATCAGTTTGAAAGGCTTTTTGAACATCCAGTCCGCTTTTCCCACTAAGTCTTAACGATGGTCTCTTTTAGCATTGAACGACTCCTTTGCTTAAAAGAGCCCCTCCTTTTTCCAGAAATAGTGCTGGCCAGACAACAAACGCAACTTCAGCCCCTTCTTGTTTATATTCCCTGTAAGTATTTTCGTCAAACTTGTCGCCTTTCTTGCAGGCTTCACATTAAAAAAATACAGGTGGGTCTTGAATAACCATTAACCAGCACAACTCTAAGCATTGCTCCATGTACGTCTTTATTTCATCACAGGTCGACATTTCCATTTCGAATTCTACTACTGAAGTATTGTAAGTCTGAAAAGAAAGCATTTAAATAATAACTAAACATAAGACTGTGATAATAACGTCGACGACGACGACGACGGCGATGATGATGATGATGATGATGATGATGATGATGATAATGTTGGTGATGATATCTGAGCAAGCCCATTTGAGCTTTCAGCACCTAACGTTGAATTAAGATATGTAAATTCATACCAAAATCTTTGTATTTTGTACTTTGATCGAAAAGGGAGCTCTTCAAAATTCCATCCAACCATGTAATTAGGTCGTACAACGAATACTCATAACGTTACCTTTTTGATCTTTTCATTAGGTTTTACTCTCTTTTTGCGGCTGTCCTTAATTTTTTCATTACATCATACACCAGTTTTTCATCGGAACTCTGTCGTCAGATCAATATATGTGAATAGTAAGCAAATAACTATGCCGAACATCGTTCATTTAAACAAACCTCAAAGTACTTCTCGTAGTATTTTATCTTTTTTCATCTTATTCATTTAAATACAGTAAGGGAAACGTTTATTTTTATCAAAACTACTTACCCATTAGTATAGGTTTATAAAGTTAGCAAATTTCTAAAGGGCATACTAAAACGATATTATAAGTAATGGAAAGGAGATCTGCATTAAGAAAATACTCCATTTAAGCAATCACAAACTCTTCTTCGTCGCCGTGACGGTGCGGGTTAGCTCCCAGCTAGAGACACTATCACTTGAACACATACATGAACTAAAGTCTACTTACACCGTAAAACTGCTCGATTTTTTCCTTTAAACTTGCCAGTTCGTTCTTCGCAGCATCGGAAGCGACTTTGTAAGCAGTCTGACAACGAAATTTAAATAATTAATCTAATAGAATTTTATATCTCGTACATAAACGAAATATAAATACATAAAACTAGTTTTCAAAATATATGAAGTTAATTTAAAATGTAATGCTTTATTCGTTTTGGTATGTAGGATATGTTTTAAATTGCATTTCCAGCATTTACGTTCTTGCCGAGCTAAGGTAACCGGGTAATCATGCAAAGTTTCATTTTCATCCCTTATAATACAAATAAGCGTCTTATATGGTGAAGAATGGCGATTTTTAAATGTCGCCATGTACATTTAATCCATGAAAACAATAACGACCCTGCATTAATTGCATTATTATTTATCGAGTTTGTTGACTTCCAATGTGCCTTTTAAATCTATTTAGGCCTTGTGTATTGGTTATCTCACAGATAAACGAGCATGTATTTTAACATTTTCGATATTGTGTTGACAAGAATATTTTCGGTAAATTTTATATCCATCCTTATCAAACTAATCTGTGTAATGGTTGCAATGTTTTAACTTCCTCGCTAGATGCCTATCTGGATAACAGGCTTTGCTATATATTACGATGTAATTTAGTTGTTTTTGTTGTTGTTTTCATCTAAAATACATATATCAACTTCTTATTTACCATAAGCATGTTCATCAATGCTGTAACTGCTTTTTCCTCGTTGTCTTCATATCCGTCTAATTGTTGAATACCACAGAAGGCATTTGACCATGCATTATCATAAAGTTCAGAGAACTTTTCTGCTAGTTTAGTAGGTCTGTAAAGATTGTAAAGAGATCTGCGATGTTCGGATTGTTGTCTGAATGTTTTCTTCCTGCCCTATCACTTAACCTAAATCAACACGCCATTAGTATCATGACCATTTATTTACATGTATAATCACGATTTGGAAAGCGCATTTGATATACATATAAAACAATTAATATGGGCAACAAAAAATATCTTGCGCTCGTACCAAGATATTAGTATAAACTTTTAAGAGAACGTTTATTAACACAAATTCTTGCCTTGTCAAAAGTTCTTCCTTTTCTTTTTCTAGCTGGTTCTTTTCTGGTCGAAATCTTGAAATTTCAGAATCTTTGTTTCTTTCCAAATCACTTCTCTCCTTTGATTTCTTTACTATTTCAGCTTCTTTCAGTTTTATTTCTATGCAATATATAATTTTAACATTTTTTGCAATCGGGCGTGCGTATTCGTGATATTGTGGAAAATTTACGTTACGTAACGTATTTTAAAAACTGAAAAGCTACTTTTAGTATTACAGCAATTAATATTTGAACAGCATATAAACTTCATTTTACGAGTATTTCCTTACAACGGTAAATTAAATATGTTACTTCTGTAAGTCTTCAATCTTCTTAAAATTCTCTTGCAAAAGACGTTCGACTTCTTTCCTAAAATTTAAACAAGTATATAAAAACCAGAGAAATAAATAAAAAAGTATTTGAATGCGATGTTCGGTCATGACAATACAACAGTACAGTGCTATTATAGTATAAATATCTCTTTTCATTTAGGTTATTTGGAAAGCGCGTTTTAAAATACTTGTGAAACAATAAATGTGGGGAACTTAAAATATCTTACTATTGTACCCAGACGGGCATTATATCTTCTGATACCCTTTCAATGATCCAAATAATTGTTTAATTTTACTTTAAAGCCTTTTTCGAGCCAAAGATAAATAAAAACACTGATTTCTTTTCATTTATTTTGCTTAATTAATTCCGAAGGGCTTAATTCCCTGGTGAGAACATCAATTTCCATGTATGAAGTAATTAAATGAAATGTACCTGCATGACATCACTACAATATATTTTAAATAGAGTATCTATTCGATTTTCGAGAATAATCTGATCTTTTTCAACTTGATGTCGTACATGTAAACGATAACCGATCATTCCATTGCCATTAGTCTTGAATTTTTGGATAATTCAAATACGCAGTTTGTAAGTTACTTAGCATCACCGTGACCATTCTTAACTCGTCCTTTGTCTAGATCACTATTTCAACTTTTTCAACATCGTTTAGGATGGTCAAAATTGTATTGTTTATTTGTGTAAATATTGAATTGGGCTAAACCCGGGGCTAGGCGGCGTGGACAATTATATGCATATCCATTACTGTCCATGAACAGGCTCAAACAAACAGAGACTGCAATATTTTCATAATTGTCGTGAAAAGTCCCTTGTCATCTATTGAAAAAAAAATTTCTGTCACAATTTTAGTTAAACATATACATGCCGCTTGAAAAAACGTAAGAGATTAAGTATGCTTAACTATATGCACTTTTACCGAAAATCAAAACAAAATTGCGGACGATCCTTCCTATAATTTTAACAAGTCTATAAACAACAAGAAGAATTTCAAGAAATTAAAAGCAATATTTGAGTGCGATGCTTGTTTGAGCGGAGCCGACAAAAACAGTACAGTACTGTTATAGTACAGTATCTTTATTTCCTTTCAATTTCGGTAATTGAATTATCCAACGGCTTCTCGCAAATCGAAATCGTCATGATCAAGTTTCGCTGTAGTCCGCATCAATCTCTCCCAATATTCCGTAAGTTCTATTCAAAGCCGCAGTTTGTAAGTTACTTAACTTTAACTTACTCTCTATGAGTTGTAGATAAAAATGAAAATGTAAATATAAAAGTTCGAAAATACCCATCCCCATCATATGCGAACTATGTTTAACATAATTATAACAGTGTTGATATCGACCTGATGATGAAATACAAAGTCGCGTTATCAGTGGATATTGCCGGTGTAGGTGTAGGTGGTACAGGTAATTCCACGGTATGTTTTTCTACTATAAATATTCTTGATTGACTCCGTTTTCTTAACGTTTTCTATGTTTCAATACCAGCTGTCTTAAATGTGAAATTTTCATAAATATAATAAAACAATATTAAATACTTACCTCGCTTCGTGTTCTTTGAAATATTTTCTCCCCTCAATATATTTCTCCTCGGTTTGCACATCAGCATGTTTTCCTCTGAAAGAAAGGTCATCAATCGTAGTCGATAAATATCACCTGTTCATCGGAGAATATGTTTGTGAAAAAAACAATTTTGAACAAATTAATCCATTAACTCGCTTAAGAACATTGTTAAAACTTGTTAGGAAAAAGAAAAATGGTGTGTGGTGTGTGTGTGGAATGGAAGACAGTATGGATGGGGCCGGTGTGAGTTTTGGCTATCATGAATATTATAGATAAAATGAAAGTAGTTCATGTATAAACTGTACTTCAAAGGTAACACTGGTTTAGGGTGAAGGGCAAGCAAAGAGGTCAGAGACCATGATTTGACAATTCAACAAGTGAACGCAAAACAAAATGGAATTAAACATATAATTTTAATTCTTTAACTTTAAATTGGCAAAAATTGTGTGTACAATCAAAGATGCAAATAATGAGATAGAAATAGAATTTAACGAGATAATTAAGAAATACATGATCCTACTCTATTCTACTTTAGCCTCCATCCGCATTAAATTTTTTAAAGAATATTCTCGACATATTCTTTAATTTTGTGAGTATGTTTCAAATCCATTGCAATATTTTTATTTGTGTTTGGAAAAGGGGACAGGACAATATCTGCTTTTACACATTTTCATAAATTTTATAGATTTTATCTAAATACAACAAACGAACGTGGGGTTTCACCCTCTGCGTTTATTTCCTTTATTGGCTGAGCTTGGATTTTGGGAGGAAGAGATGGGAGCGTCCATTCATGCTATACCCACTTGTTTCATCCAAAGGATGTATTCGGAGAAGCCAAGAAAATATATGTGTATTTATTGTTTAGAAGGTGGCTGATTTTTCCCACAGCACTTTTCATTTATTTGCTTAGTTTAAAAACCAAAACAATCACTGGCTAATTTAGAAAACGTCCAACAACAATCAGGTTTGGAGACGGGATAAAGATAACGATGCTTACTGTTTTCGTTTATTTTGTCATGTGTTTTTGTTCTATTGTTGTTTGTGTTTTGTTTTGTTTTTTCACTAATCTGATAGGTTTGCAAAAACATTCTTTGGTTATGTCTAAGAAAAAATATATAAATTTATATTTTAGGAGCTTACACGGTTCAACAATGGAAATATTTTTTTTAAATTCAAAGACTAAGAAAAAATGTGAAACGGATTAGGCGTCCCTTCCCCAGACCGCCCCATTTCCGCTAAGGTTATGAAATTTAGAGGCAACATTAATGCTATTTTTATATTTGGTTTAAAGTGTGTAAATATTTCCAAGAAACCAGTACAATTTAATCCATTCCAAAAGATTGTGTTTATGTGACTGTGAAAATAGAATGTTCAATGCCGAGTTTTCAGATTAATTAGGTCTTGTGATCAGCGTCGCATTATTCTCAGAAATAAATAATCCCCCCTAAAAAGGAAACCAATTTCGAAACTGAGCAAAATAGAACTTTGTAATAAAGAAATACAGAAAGAAAAAAAAATAAATGAACTGTTGAATCATATGACACTTCATAAGTGATGTAAATACTAACCTCTTTTTCAGTTCTTTATTAAATTTTATGTCCGTTTGCATTCCTTTGTCTGAGACAGTGTTTTACCTCTGAAAGACAACGAAGATAAAATTAACGGTAAGAATGCAATAGCAAACGATTTTTATGAACTCAAAATTGAGTTATCTAGGTGTTCTTACTTTTTAAGTAAAACCTAGTTGTGCATAAGTCCAGTCTCAAAGTTCGAACGTTAACATATACAGGTTTTTCCTGACCTAGGGTTTATACATGAATCTCTATCAAAACAATTATTCTCCCCCCTCAAGGGTATAGTTCTTCAACGCACTGAGTTTGAGTTATTTCATCAAGACAACTTGTACTTGTTTGTTGATATGAGAGCCTGTAGGGGCAAGTGTAAGGTTGGTGCATCCTATAACCTGGTTTAAACACCCAGTGGCAACTTCTTTTGCAGCTGACCGTTCCAAGGCGGTAGCCCAAAGGGTTCTCTATGTCGTTAATTGTTTGTGACGTCTTATTTGAATTGACATACTTATAACAACATGCTCTCTTTCCTCTATTCTTTTTCGCTGAGTGGGAGCTCTTTTGTAAGTGTGGCTATTCAACAATTGTTTTAACGTCGTATTTTTTCTAAAAGATATTTCTTGTTAGCTAATTTGAACCACCAGCAAAAGTAATTTTCTTTGACTAAAAATCATTTGTGTCTACGTTTATCTCACAGTTAAGGAAGTATTAGAGATATATGGTGATCCATAAGAAATGTTGCTTAGTGTATCATATGGGGCACGCCACTGGAAAAGAATTCTTCGGTCGTATTTTATGAGGTTTAATTTTTTACTTTATTTGAAAAAAAAACATCAAACAAAACAACACTATTATGTTTTTACCAAGAGATGCTTGATAAGTAATGTTGTTTGCTCAACTATTTGACGCTATTTCAAGAATGGACGCCAACTGTCCTTAAGTATATTTTCCCGTGACGCGGTTAGAAATTAGTTATTTCTTAATCATTAAAAAAGATGAAAATGGAACTTTGAAGACCACTGAGCACGACGAATATTAAAACAAATTGCACTTCATATGCATTTCATCGTAAGGGATGGATAAAAATTGTACTGTTTATCGGTGTAAATATTGAGTTGCGCTCAACACGAGGCTAGGCGGCATGGGCATTGATATGCATTTCCATTACTGTCCATGAAAAGGCTCAATCAAACCGAGCCTGCAATAAATTCACATTTCTCCTGTTCGCTGGCTTTCACGTTCCCTTTTCATCTATTTCAATGTCAGCCATGTATCAGCATTTGATGTATTAGTCTTCGAATGCTGGGCACCAGTCTGCGCTTCCGTTTGGCTGCATTGTTGAAATCTCAATACCTTAATACACCACGTACTACTTTAAGGCAAAATTTTTAAATGAGCTTTGAATGGGTAAAGAATTTAAATTTCAACTATAATGATGGTTATAACTGCGATGCTGAATCAAAGATTATCGTTAAAACGCTTGTATGATAATTTTAGGTATTATCGTAAATTAACTTAGAAATTTCAAAAGTAAATCAAAAAAATAGTGTAAGCTGTAATCTCAAATGCATATATTTATTACTTTTCTATTTACAAGTGACGTTACAATTGGTTACAACTGTTCGTTGAATTAACAAGAGCTGTCAGAGGAGACAGCATGCTCGACTATTCGAATCATTTGAAACAAATGCAATTTGAAGATTAAAACAATAACAACCATGGCCATATATTGATGTGAAATCAGGAAAAATATTTACAAGTGAATGGTAAGGGAGAAATTCATTTCAAATAACAGAAATAATTCCTTAATGTACCATAAATATTAAACTGAATAGGGGAATAACTATGAAATATTTATGAATTTGTTAGAAAACATGTTAGTAATTTTTTATGAGAGACATTTACTTTTAGTCAAATATCAATCACTTCAGTAATGTTACAGAAGAAAACTGAAATGAAAATATAATGGAAGTTTGAAGTTGATACCCTAAGTATTTTGTGCAAAGTTATCGATGAAGTGCACTTAAGTGAAAATATAAGTGAAACTAGAAATGTGTCCATAGGACACAGATGCCCCCGCTATGCATCATTTTCAGACACTCAAGTGAAATGATGGGAATAATAGCATTTCAAAGACAGTGATGTTGGAGGAATTATAAGAATATGCATAAACTTGAAGATCAAGTAAATTATTTGTATTTGTGGCACTGTTGTTTTCACATAATGAAATGTCTGCGAAGAAGTTGGTGGTAATGCAATGCAAATGTCATAGTGAACATTTGTGCCAAGTAATTTTGAAATTCCTTCATTCATAAAAGAGTTATAGCCTGAACAAGTAAATTCAAGATTTAGTAACTGTGACCTTGACCTTGGACTTACAGGCATGGGTAATGTACGCAACACACCGCCTTGTCATGGTAAACATTTGTGCCAAGTTATTTTGAAAACCCTCCATTCAAAACAAAGTTATAGCCCTGACAAAAAAATTCTATTTTTAGTAACAGTGACCTTGACCTTCGACCTCCAGGCATGGGCATGGTACGCGACACACCGCCCTGTCATGGTGAACATTTGTGTCAAGTTATTTTGAAATCCCTCCATTCATAACGAAGTTAGAGCCTGGACAAGAAAATGCTATTTTTAGTAACAGTGACCTTGATCTTAAATCTACAGGCATGGGTGTTGTGCGGATACACCGCCTTGTCATGGTGAACATTTGTGCAAAGTTATTTTGAAATCCCTCCATTCATAACAAAGAAACAGCCTGGACAAGAAAATTCCATTTTTAGTAACAGTGACCTTGACCTTCGACCTACAGGCATGGGCATTTACTTGACACACCATCTTGATATGGTGAACAATTATACCAAGTTATTTAAAAATCCAATAAGAAATAACAAAGTAACAGAGCGGACAAGATTTTGCAAGAAAATTCTATTTTAAGTAACAGTGACCTTGACCTTGGACCTACAGGCATGGGTATTGTACGCGACACACCGCCTTGTCATGGTAAACATTTGAGCCAATTTATTTTGAAATCCCTCCATTCAAAACGAAGCTAAGGGCCAAGTGTACATTTTGCTTAACACTAAATGTAAGTGAAAAAGGGCCATAATTTGAAAAATATTGGAAGCAGGGTTATGGGTCTTGTTGGTTATGATGTAGATTTTGGTGGTGAAAATATATTTCAAGTTTCAAGGCAATATCTCAAGTAGTTTTAAAGTTATGGGCAAAATGCATATTTTGCTTAACACAAAATATAAGAAAAAAGAGGCATAACTTGAAATATTTTGACAGCAGAGTTATGGGTCTTGTTGGTAATGATGTAGAATTTGATGGTGAATATATATTCCAAGTTTCAAGTTGATATTTCAAATAGTTTATAAGTTATGGACCAAAGTGCATATTTTCCTTAACGCAAAATTTAAGTGAAAAGGGGGCATAACTTGAAAAATATTTGTAGCAGAGTTATGGGTCTTGTTGGTAATGATGTAGAATTTGATGGTGAATATATATTTCAAGTTTCAAGTTGATATTATAAGTAGTTTTCAAGTTATGGACCGATATTATAAGTAGTTTTCAAGTTATGGACCAAAGTGCATATTTTGCTTAACGGACGCCGTCGCCGACACCGGGGCGAGTAGGATAGCTCCCCTATTCTTCGAATAGTCTAGCTAAAAATGGTTTTATACGTTTTATTATGTGAAAACTGAAAAATGAAGGTTTGACATTTAAATACATCAAAGTTAATCCCACTAACACGTTATTTAAGGATTGAATGTTATTTTCGTGCGTTTCATCGATGTATGAAATGTCAGTTGCCGAACATCTAATTTGCATAAACACCGAAGGTGTTTATGTACAAATTAGATGTAAGGCAACTGACATTTCATACATCGATGAAACGCACGAAAATAACATTCAATCCTTATAATTACAACCTACTATCACATTTTATTTATAACCTTTGACAAACTTTTTATTTACGATAGATGTGGTTTACTTTTCGCGGAGTAATACCATCGGCTTGGATGATTCAAATTTCTACGTTACAAAATGGCCGATTTCAAACCGCGATATTTTTACAAATGTTGATTTGTTGACTCCAGTGACACTTTTCCTTTAAAAATAATTATTGAGTCCAATGACTTTTACAAATAAAAATAATATAAAATCTTCAAAATGGAAAGAAAATTCATAGAAACTCATTGCGAATAAAAACTCATTGCGAATACAAAATGTACATACCGTTAATCGGTCCCGATCAATATATCCACATGCATTATTCCTTCTCATTTACTACTAATTTAAACCCTATCCCGACATTTTTGGTGAAAACGAAGCTCCCTGCTGCGGTATAAGAATGAAACACTCAAATTCTAGTCGTTACATACGTATACCACGGTAAACACTTCTAGCATCTTCGGGTCTTGTCCAAATGTTGTTATTGTTTTTATTTAATCCTCCAATTCTTTAAAATATTTCAAACATAAATCCTTTATCTGACAGAATCAATCATGGCGCTTAGAAATGTAAACATTTGTTCGATTACGTCACAACTTACTATATGACGTAGTGAGTTATGCTCTATCGTGACGTAACTGCTGACTTAAAATTTCCCTCTTCATTATTGATTTAGTGCTCGTTTAATTGGGAGTGAAATAAGGTATGTAGAGTTGTAGACTTTGAATGATGGCTGGGCCGGGCAAATAAACAAGTCAATGATAAATATTTATCAAAAGTAGTCCGATACGACTTCATTGAGAAATGAAACGCAGTCACGTGACACTTGTTAGCCAATCAGATTTGTAATATTTTGTAAAACGTTACAAGGTTGTAATTATTCACAAAATACAACTAAAAAGCATTTACAAATGAGAATTTTAAAATCAAAGTATGTCCGGCTCTTGTCAACAAATACAATGGGCCATGACATCACTTCCTAACAAAGACCTTCAATAAATCAACTGATACTTAAAACAAAAATTTTATAAAAGACAAGCTAACTAGTCTCATTGAAAATGCTTTTGCTAGAGAAAATAAAACATGTATCGCTCGTAATGAACATAGGTCATTCTTTACAGATGGTTCTCATGAAAATTATACTTCATGGACCTGTCAAGACCTTATCCAGGCGCTTACATTTTTATTGGACAATATTTATTTGAGATTTGGTACCTCTATTTATAAACAAGTCATAGGAATTCCAATTGGTACTAATTGTGCACCATTGTTGCTGATCTGTTTTTATACTGTTATGAAAGTGACTTTATATTATCTCTTTCTACCGAACATCAAGATGATATTATTACAGCTTTTAATAACACCTCAAGATACCTTGATGATTTATTAAATATAGATAATAACCATTTTCCATCACTGGTTAATAAGATCAATCCGAAAGAACTACAGCTTAACAAAGCGAACAGTTCAGAAAAGCAAGCAAACTTTCTTGATCTAATTAAAATCTGTCCATTGAAAATGGTTACATTACTACACAATTATATGATAAAAGAGATGACTGTAATTTCAATATAGCAATTTTCCGTTTTTAGACGGCGATGTTCCTCGTGCAGCATCTTACGAGATTTATATATCACAGCTTGCTCGCTTTTCAAGAGCTTGCAAGGATGTAAAAGATTTCAATGAACGTAATCTGTACATTACAGAAAAACTTTTAAAACAGGGTTATCGGTATCACAAATTAAGGAAAACCTATGCAAGTTTTATAGCCGATACCCAGATCTAAGTTATAAAAACAGATGCAGGTTAAAATCACTATTGCAACAAGGTATTTCACAGCCGGTGTTTTATGGAAATTTAATTTACAAACTTAAGAAGTTAAAAGGCAATGTTTATTTCTTTCCATCTGTAAATTTAAAAAAAAGGTTACCAACATGATATTTTACAGCGCTCTGCTGGCTTGGTTATTAACTCATCTAGAGTTGATCATTATGCTTAACTTTTTGGTTGCACGACGGTGGCAAGGGTTTAAGAGTTTATGAAGGTTTATGGTGAAATCTTTTTTAAAGAACCTAGAAGCTCGATTCGTTTCTTTTATCCCTGTCATCGTGTTCTTGCTGATTTTACTCCAGGAGCTCTGGTTTCGGAAAGATCATTGAGTACCTACCCTTTGGCTTTGCAATGCTATTAGCTTCTTATGTTTTATATGTTTGTGTGCTTTTGCATGCAACATTGTTGAGCCGATGGCGGGGTTGGAGTTATTTCACCAAGACAACTAGTACTTGTTTTGTGATACGAGAACCTGTTGAGGCAAGTGTGAGGTTGGTGCACCCTAGAACCTGGTTTAAACCCCCAGTGGCAATTTGTTTTGCCACTGACCGTTCCAAGGCGCTATCCCCAAAGGTTCTCTTCTTCGTTAATTGTTTGTGGCGTCCTATTTGAATTGACATACTTATTTAAAACATGCTCTCTCTCTTCCTCTCTTTTTTTCGCTTTGTGGGGAGGCTGTGTTTTTTGAGTGTGGCGATTCCAGATATGCATATATTACTTTTCTATATGAAAGGATCATTTCATTTTAAATAACGAATATTTGAGTTATTACATTTTTTTTATTTGACCACAACCGCAATGTCTTTACAATGTTATTTTTTTTTCTAATTTAGCTATATTGACCAGTGGGTCTTAAGGGTCTTAAGGGTCTCCCCTCGCAGAGATGATCTTGACGCACATAAAGTTTTGCTCGTTTACATTGACTCCTATGCGCATTCTTCTTTCTAAACATTATTGAACCATTGCGGGAATACATCATTCGCATTCTTCTTTCTAAACATTCTTGAACCATTGCGAGCAAACATCATTTTCGTTCCCGCTCACGCGTATTTAAACACGGTCATATCTCGCACATGCTTTACCACTGCGCGCAGGTCTCAGTGCCTTCTTTAATCACTCGTATACAATAACGATTGAACACATGCGCGCTAAACTAATTTGTTCCTCGATTGCTTACATGCAAACATGTTTAAACCTCTGTTTGAATACATAGTAACCTTACTTATTCATTCTCATAAACGCCTTCGAGCTAACCGCAAGTCTTCTTTACATCCAAAGATTCTTAATTGCTTTCACAATTCCTTCTTTGTGCAATCGCATGCAAACTTCTTTAGAAAAGTATCAGTGCACAATTTTCAAAGTGCAACATCTCAAAGTAAAAATAACCATAATTAAAAGGATGTTTTACATTATGTTAAATATCATCAGACAATTATAATTATTTGGAAACTGTGCATTTTTTTTGTATTAAGTATTTGCGTAAAAGAACATAAATTCGAAAATTTTAGAATTGCATTTGTTTAATTAGTGCCCACTTATTAAAACTCTAAAACTTAAATTGAAAGAAATCAACTTAACTTCAATATCGAATTATTCCAAAAGTCACGTTTATTTGGTCTAAATATTAAAAACGTGTCCGAATTACCGGTCTATCTTATAGAAAAAATTACATTTTCTATTGGAAAGGCTGATACACATCTATCGTAGAGAATTGCATTGTCCCAAATTGCTAGCCCACTCATAAACTTTTGGCACAAACCAATGTGAGGAAAATAGAAATTTCTCCTTGACATCCATGTTAACACATTATGGATAAAATAGAGAAGAGTGTGTCAGCTCATCGTGCCCAAAAGACAATTAAAAAGCTACAGGAAGTACTTCTAGTGCAATAGGATGCATAACCACAAAATCTTTAGATTAACATCAAGTTTGGATGATAAAAAGATGAGAAAATGATCACAACTGACAGCGGGTGCAATGATTATTTACTTGAGAATTGCTTTCTGTGAACCAGTGATATAAACATGTTTTTTTTTTAATTTTGCTCAGAATATTCAAATTTGTTTGTGTGGGTTAATATTATACTAATAATCCTTATCATTTGAAGAGCACGGAATCGCTATTTGTGCAGTGTGGCGGCGGTAAAAAGTCTCCCCGTACATATAGACAGTACTGTTATCAGTAAACATAACCCGATACCGATGTCATGCAGTTAACGTAACGTATATCAGGGCTTTCCAATAAACTTTATTGGGGGGTTGTCCCGGTTAGCTCAGTTGGCTGCGTTACAGGAATTGCAGGGCTAGGCGCTGTCTCTTTTGCGGTGCGGGTTTGCTACCAGGTAGTGGTATTTTCATTTAAAATTCACAGTAACGCTATTTGTGCAGTGTGGCGGCCGTAAAAGTCTCCCCGTACATAATCATGTGAAATTCAGAGTAACTGTAGCGCTATTAGTGCAGTGTGGCGGCTGTAAAAATGCTCCCCATACATATAGTCAGTACTGTTATCAGTAAAAATAACCAGATACCGATGTCATGCAGTGATTGTATATCAGGGCTATCCGATCAATCTTTGTTCGGGGTTGTCCCGGTGAGCTCAGCTGATTGCGTTACAGGAATTGCAGGGCTAGGCGCTGTCTCTTTTGCGGCGCGGGTTTGCTACCAGGTAGTGGTATTTTCATGTAAAATTCACAGTAACGCTATTTTTGCAGTGTGGCGGCCGTAAAAGTCTCCCCCCAAGAAACATTTGACGTCGAAAAGACGTTGGATTGACGTCGGACCTCGACGTCGGATCAACGTTGGATTTTGGTTGGAAATGAAAGTTTTTTAGACGTCATTTCCCGACGTCGAATTGACG
This sequence comes from Corbicula japonica, assembly GCA_038501625.1. NCBI lineage: Eukaryota > Metazoa > Mollusca > Bivalvia > Venerida > Cyrenidae > Corbicula > Corbicula japonica. The sequence continues at coordinate 25,444 of JAZAYU010001126.1, read as the reverse complement.
TCGGGTTCCGACCAAAATACAACCACATTCCGACCAGAATCCGACCGAAATCGAACCTCTTCCCTCTTCCATTTATTACTATCAGTGTAATAACACTATTTAAAATACATTAAATGTGCATTTGAATTCATCTCTAAACCCTCTTTTAAAAGTAATCATATGTGTTTTATGAGCTCTGTATCATAAAAGTAGTTAAGTAACAAGATTAAAGCAAAAACTAGAATTTATCAACAAATATGAAAGAAAACATACTTGCTTAATCCTTCTTCTCTGCCAAATGTAAAATAATAATTTCCACTTATGTGTTTGTTTGGCGAGTTTGTCTTTGTTCTTTGTTCAAAATGGCGCGGATTGTTTACATTTAGATTCGATTGCATAGATTTCGATAATATCCCTTCCATTGAACAACAAACCATGCAAAATTAGAAATAAATTTCTTTCTCTCGTATTTTTTTAATTGAATTTATGCATATGTATAGAAAAATTGGAAAACAAAGTTATTCGAAAATAATTTTTCCTAGTGGGTGAAGAAGTCAAATATCTGACCAAAAACCGACGTCTATCCGACGTTATTTACCGACGTCTAAACGACGTCGAATTTTCGACGTCGGACTGACGTTGGATTTAGGTCGCCGACGTCGTGACCAAAGTCCAACCTAAATCGAACGTCGTTCCGACGTCGGGTGTTTACTGGGCCCGTACATAAAGTAAGTATTGTTATCAGTTAAAATAACCCGATACCAATGTCATGCAGTGATGGTAACGTATATCAGGGGTATCCGATCAACCTTTGGGGGGGGGGGGGGGGTTCCTGGTTGCGTTGCAGGAATTGCAGGGCTAGTCGTTGACCACGTGACGGTGCGGGTTTGCTCCTAGGTAGAGGCATTGTAATGTTTCATTGATATTTACAATATTTTGAAAAATCAAATCAAATATTTTGGGAAATCAACATTTATTAAGTCTTCACTTAGAACTTTTGTTTTGTATTATAGTTAAAGATAATATTCACATTAATAAATGATCGTAAAAAAAATAACCTCGTTCAGAAATCACCAAATAACCGAAATAATTAGTTTTTAAGAGGAATGTGCCGTACAGCTACTGCGCACGCATTACTTAACAGCGACGCTTGTATTCGTTAACATAGGTCAACAGGTGACACACCTGTATGATAGTTTGTATGTTCTAAACTAAAAATGTAGTTTTTTAGCTTTCAAATACAATGATTTTCCTCAGTACCTTTTAAATATATGTGTAGTATCTGCTACCATAACGTGTTTTGATGTAAGCGCAAGTTATTTTAGAGCTTGAGTAATTGTTCTTTTTTATAGATGGTTGGGAAGTCGAGATTGTAATGATTAAATCAGGGATTTTAGTCAATAATCTTATGATTATTCAATAAATATTGAATTGTATACAGGCACCTTTTGTTTTTGTTTTACCTAATATTTTATATTTACAAAGAAACACGTTGGAAACATATCATTTTTAAATTGTAACAGCATACAAAATAATAACGTCCGGTACTTCTTTGCACCAGCAACTTATTTCTTGAGTTATTCGTTAATCTTATTCATAACCAGTATCTTGCAAATGTTTGAAACTGAAAATCTTGCTGCTCATTAATGTTAATTATTTAGAAGTAATATCAGTTTCCTATTCATTCGATATTTATTTTTATATAAAAATCAGTTATAATTTTATATTTGTTTTTAACAGTTTATACAAAGCAATCGTGACTCTCTCAGTTAGACCATATCTATTATGTGTGTGCTAGTAAACCAATTTCTAAAGAGTATGGGGCATTAGACAGTCAGGAGCACATATAATTTCACAGAATAGATAAGGTGACATTGCTTAATTAGAAATGTGATATCATCCTTTAACTGTTAATTTGTGATATCACTTACTAAATATGTGATACCATTTATTGGAATTATAGACATTATATATTTAATTTTATTAAAAGATTGAACTCTCCGACGATGGACTCATAGAACTTGTTTCTCTAGAAAAGTATGCTGATTTCCTGAGCATTGGTGCATATTTTTTACGACACACAATAGCGTTGTACAATTCAAATGTACAATGTTGATTCATATCTGAAAATTTTGGTGATAGTCCTGTATTCAAAGTCCCTTTTCGTTGTCGCGGGAACTTTTACATTAAGAAGGACATTATACCTATGATGTTGTGTAATCGCTTTAAGTATACCTATTGTGAATTTAAGTTTAGCCTTATATAAACATGGACTTATAATATAACTCTAAGGCCTTTTACTTGAGCGATTGTATACATGCTTATATATAATTCTTATTTATTTCACTTTATTTCATTAAGTTCACCTTGTTTCATTACATCTGCTGTATAATAATGTTATATGTAACTCTTCATTAACTTGGAGGAAATAAAGTCGTATAAAGCACTACCTTATAAAAAGACTCGTTATCAATTCATTTCTTTTCAACTGACTGTACATTGTATCTCCAATATGTACCCAATACATGATAACAAGATAGTATCCCCTAGATAAAACATTATTCCGTTGTCGAAATTATTTTATCGCGCCAATGTCTTTATTGAAAATACAGAAATCAATTTTTGGTTTTTGGATGGTATACAGCTGTTATTTTGATGTTCTACATACCTGTACTGCAAACTAAACATCTTTATAAAGTAAAGAATACTGATCTTTCATGAGTATATTGCGTAATTTTACCTAAAGCTCTTGTGATGTAGAATTTTCTATAACCTTGGGTTAAAGTATTAAAAATAAAATTTCGTTTAACCGTTACAATTAATACAGAAAAGTGCAAACATGATAGACAGAATCATATAAACAAATGAAGTATGTTTTTATTTCGTGTTGCAATAAAGTTATGTCAAACTTATGTCAATTTATTGTTATCCAATTCAATCTAACTGATTTAGGTAAATTTATTAAATATTTTGAAATCATCGCAGTCTTTCGTTTTTTAGAGCTTTATTATAAATAAAATCTCTGTCGCTTCTAGCACGTCTACGTTTACGGTTCTACAGTTTTTTATTATCCCCAAAACAACAACAACAACAACAACACCAACAGCAATAAACAAAAAAAACCAAAACAACATTACCTCAAAGATAAACAGTAACTAAAATGATTTTAAAAAGTCTTTTTTATCCATTCAATCATCAACATATGGCTAGGTTATAATGCGGAAGAAGATAAAACATAATGGGACCTACCCGAGTTGTATTTTTGATGAAAAGATAACTACTTTTCACATAAATTGTTTCAGTATATTGTGAAGAGTACATAAAATGATATATATTTACCCAACTGTGCAACTGTTGTTTTTGTATTTGTAATTCCAATTCATGGATTGTTTATAGGAAGGAAAACAAACGTAAGCATAGTTTTAAAATATTAGTAAACTGTACTTTTTTCGGCGTAGCTGTCTAAGCTCACTTTTGACCTAATTTATTAACCAATGAAGTGTTGTAAATAATACTGGTATTTTATTGTTATGCAGCGGGAAAATTAAATAAACTATTTCGATTGGTAGCTATTTCCGCCAGAGAGGCATCTAGCAGGGTGAAAAGGTATCTAGTGGGATTTTTAAACAATAAGTTTACACTGTTTGAAACGATTATTACTGTGACGTTTAGATCTTTGCTATATTCTTGTGTTGAAAGATTTTGAAATGAGGCACACTACAGTACTCGTCATTGGCTAGGATTATTTGTCAACAACAATACAGTCACTCTTTTATATCAACCTATACAAAATAAAAGTGAAAGTAAGTGGAAATGGCTTTAGAAAGAAATCGATGTTACACTTTCACTGTAAAGCTTAAAATTGAAGTAATAAAATCTGCTAGCTTGAATTATTGTTATGTTTGTGAGATTTTAGTAAATGGAAATTTATCCCAGCTCTTTCAGTAATTAAAATGTTTATCCGTCTCTTAAAACGGGCAGCTGTATATAATATGCTACGCGATATACATGAACAATGAGTTCGCTATTTAAGTCTTTAAGTCTTCACTAAATATATTTTATTCTTTCAGCAATTGATGAATCATCTGATACATTATGTTTTAAGAATAAAAACAACCAAGGACTTTTACAATACGTTTCTTATATAAAATATCTTTATCGCGAGTGAGGATTGTACAGTGTGCTTACTTGTCTTAAATCTGGCAACTACGTGTAATATGTTACGCGAAAAAACTCCGAGTCCGCTTTTGCACTCAAGTCAGATCTAAGAACATGTTAGCGTAACGGTTTTCAGTAGATGATTTTTATCAGATTGCAGTTAAAGCATACAGCTTTCTCAGAGTGGTATATTCTAGAATTGTTTCATGTTCCTATGAATTTCTCTTAAAGTTTTGAAGAAAACACTTATAACTCTTTATTATTGTTTATTTCTCACAATAAGTCTTAAGATCTTACTGAATTTCTCTGTTATCTTGGTAATTAATACATCCTCTACTAACTTGTTTTTTATGTTAAAGGTATTTATAAGCAAAGACCTATAAAAATCTGGGTTTTTTGTTATAATTATTAGATTCACATTTATAAACAATATTAAAATCTATTGATCTGTTCCTAAGACATAATTTAATTTGTGTGGGATGTAATTTTACATATAAATCTAAATAATTTAAATAAAAAGTCACTGTGAAGGATTCACACTGAAATTATTTAATTTACACGTAAATCAAGATGAAGTGAATAATACCAGCTACAAACTGTATCGTTTCATGTACAATCTACGCCGTTTATCTTTTTTAAAGATATTTCTTATTAAGCATACCATCGTTTGGGATGGATCAAAATTGTACTGTTGATTGGTGTTAATATTGAGTTGCGCTCAAGCCGGGGCTAGGCGGCGTGGGCAGTAAAAGACATATCCATTACTGCCCACGAACAGGCTCAATCAAACCGAGCCTGCAATATTTTCATATTTGTCGTGGTTGAGGGTCTTCAAAGTTCCCTTTTCATCTATTTTATAATATTTTATTTAATTTAGTGAAAATTTATTTATTAAATTTATGTTTCAGGAAAATATTAATCATCCTTAAATAATTTCCTTAATAAATCGATCCTAGATAGATAACATAGGTTACTGATAAGTAAATACAGTAAACATACATTGTCGATAGTGTGTGCAAATATCTGGCGAACAAATGCTTATAAAACATAAAAAGGCAACTATGCGTATCATGGCGAGCCACACTCAGAAAACACAGCCCCGTCATACACCGAAAAAGAAGAAAGGAAAAGAGAGTATATATGTAAAAGCTGAAGTCAGAATGTAGTGTTTTGAGGCAGATAAACTTAACATGAGTATGATAAACTGCGGTATACGAAGGATGATCCAAAATAACGTAGACTTTTGTTATAGTTTTTATATTATTCAAAATACTACAAATAAAATTACAGAAGCTTTAATCGGAATATGTCCAGCATATTTTTACAAAATATCAGCAAAATACAACATCACGTAAAAAACTATGAACAATTAAAATCATACACTAAGCGCTATCCGGCGCACGTCAAATTAGATCTCTCAACGTCAACGACGTTTATTCACGGACGCAGCGTTAGCGATGCGGCGTATATTCAAAGTTTCTTTAAATAGACCCCGTAACCGGAATGCAATGCCTGGGAACCATTGATCGAACATAGCAGGATTTCATTGCTGGTCAAAGTCTTACAAGTGGTTATGAGGCGATCAAGAAATTGGTCTCTGCTCGCACCTACCGCCAACGAAACGACCGGAAATGCAATACCCACAGTATCGCGGTTCTTAAGCGACGGGCATGTACCTGTAAAAATAATTCATTACAAATTAGTATTTGTTATAACAAGTCTTTGCATTGTGGACACAGTCTCTGTAGCTGTTTACTCAAGTGTAATTAAAATAAATAACTTATTATTCTTATTTGATAATTTATGACTTCTTAATGATTCAAATACCAAACAAAAACATTTTATGAAAAACGAATTTGTCAATTAATTATTAACAAAACTTTAAAAATGTAATTTGATCGGCAATATCCGTTGCTCGGTACCTCATCCAGTCTAGAATAGCTCGAAAAGCGCCACAATAGTTAGACTTTTCTCCGCCTCATTTGCCGGCTTGACGTCACTGCCATAACGCCGATTTTTTTGATTTTTTTCCTTACCCCAGGAATATTTTTAATGTCTCTCCTGATCTTTGAAAAGCGCTGGTTCCACTTAAAAACTAGAGCTCGGCTTACGGAAGTTTTCGTTTGCGTCTGCTAAATTATTTTAGCTTTCCAGTAGGTGATTTTCAAAGATTATGACAGATTTTTATAATAGCGCGTATCTCCGGGCGTTCTGGCGACGACATTTCTGACGTTTTCACGTTGGTGATAACTCTCTTAAATATTGACTGGTTTTAAAACGCAAAGTCCGAATGACGTAAAATTTTGGCATGACATCATTCGTATACCTCGCTTTGACATTGCGATGTCTGGCTCTTTTTCCACTACTAGTTTTGTTTATATTGACAGGTATTTGCTTAATAAAATACAATAGAAATGACGTGCGCCACCTACGTGTTACCATGGTTATTCAAATAAGCGGCGCGCTTTTAAAATCGATTAAACATATGAATATTTTAGCTCAGTTTGTTACGTTTGTGTTCTGATTGAATTTAGTATATTATTTATTGCGAACGTATTTCACATTAAGATGCAATGACAAAAGTCTACGTTATTTTGGATCATCCCTCGTAATTAATGTACGCAGGGCATAAATTCGCGCATTTTTATCGTCATAAGCAAAACTATATTAACTATATGTTTCACTGGGTTTTGTATTCGCGCTCAAATCGCAAACAATGAAACAAGTATACTCAAGTGAAATACAGCCACATAAGCGATTATTGCACTATTTGCAAACACAATTTGAAGGTCTAAATTAAATGATGCATACAACAGCTTTTAGGCAAATGAGTTCCGGTCATAAAATAGTAAAAACTGAGTTCTGCTTACAGTTTTAATGTAACTTGTAGTTACTGGACAAAGAAACATTGTAAGGGCAAAAATCCGTAATCGGTGAGATGTATTTTATGTTTAAAGAAGTTGCGCTTCTAATCTCTCTAATATATATGATTTCTTATTAAAGAAATTTAGAATCATATTCTTTTATTGTAACATGGAATTACTTTACTTCTAAACGATAATGTATAGCAGAATCCACAGGCAAGTCAATGCCGATATCGAGGATTTTAGATGTTGATAAATTAAACTCATACTGTTTATCTTCTAAAACGCTTGCATTATTTCGAAACTAGATCCATAGTCAAAATAAAGGTTACTTTACTTTTCAGATTAAAAATCCTATTCACTGCAATAGATGTGTTTCTTTTCATCTAATTCTCATCACAAACCTTACTTAAATCACCGTCGAAACTGCTGTTAAGTTTTTGGATCTTGATATCTAGGTTGAAATATATTTCACCGTGACGAGTAGCTATGACAAAACGAGATTTTCTGTCATATTTCTATTTAAAAATTAGTAAAAATACTTGATAATACCTTTGGGTAGATTTACTTGCGCCTAGTCCTCCTATTCCGAAAACGCAACCAATTGAGCTTACCGGGACAATCCTTAAAATGTAGATCAGATAGCCCTAATATTCGTTACCATAACTGCTCGACATCGGTAACGGGTTATTTTACTGATAACAGTACTGACTATATGTACGGGGAAACTTTTTACGGCCGCCACACTGCACAAATATCGCTACTTTCAAATGATATTGCCTCTACCTAGGAGCGAACCCCCACTGTCAGGTCGGCATTGAAAATCTATCTAAGCCGTTTTTATTTAATCTTTATTTTATTAATATCTTGTCTTGAAATATTTTAATTAAAATGAGCATTTCTTGAAAAATGTTAATTTACTTATGTTCTCCTCGATGAGGAACGAGGATCATAACACTAGTGTCCGCGATCATGCATTTTTTTTTTAATTTTATAAAGAATATTTATTTTTATAATTACGCCGAGAATGCGTAATTATGCCCCTTTTCATGGTCGCTATTTCTACTTTTAAGTCACTAATCAAGATCGAAGTGTAAAGGAATGATTATCTTTCTGTATATAGTATAAAGTCGATATTTTGTTATACTCCAAGCATGCGCAGATAATAAATCTGGTCATATCGGTTTGTTACACTGGTGGAATATTCAGGTACAGTGAAGTTGTGTTTCACTTTTATTTGCTATCGGAACAAAAGAAGAAGGAACTTTTGAAATAATTAATATGTTTTGTAAGCTCATTAGAAAAAATCGTAACACATTTAATTCACTTCCGTGTTTAAACATTAAAACTAGTATTTGCCTGCTAATACTATAATTCAATAAAGCATGGAACGTCAGAGCTCTCATAGGTTCAACCGTTTAAATTTACATTAACAGTATAAGGTTACGTTTAACTGTTTATCTAGCATGTTGTCTTGTCGAGGCTTCTGTCTTTTTGGTTACCTGTCCTAGAGATGTTTGAAGAAACCGTTCTGTTTTATTTTTGTTTTTATTGCCATATCGACATATGTTTTTAGCTTTCTGTTATGCTAATAATGTGAACTTTTCATACTGACTAGTTACATTACTGTACCCGTTACCGATGCCATCAGATGATTCTTGCCTATCTATATCTCAGGGGGAAACTGCTAATTAATATGGGATGTAGATACAATTTATTAAAGGGCTATTTATTCTGCCTCTGTTTGCATTAGTTTGTTTATTTCTGTTTTAATTGAAATGATATGAATTGTAGGGATTTTTTTGCAACAAAAACAGGAATCGTTTATTTATCAAGAGCTGATATTGTCAGATTTGTAATTAATTGTATTTATATATTTCGGTTGTCAGATTCCAATTTTCAAATTTGCACCTGGCCATGGCTGGTAAGTTACTGTCTAGTTGTAATCTTTCAACCTTAACCTGACAAAAGTAATTCATAGAATTACACAACAACAGTTAATCTGTAATTCATGGACATAATGTCTGATGAAGTGTAAGCTTTATAGGTAAAAAGTGCATAATTACTGAGCATGTTTATGTAAGGGTAAAGGTAGACGAGATTCTTTCCGACTTAATGTGTTTCAATGACGCTTTACGAATAAAAGAGAAGGATATTTTTGATAGCTATGGCCAGTAATACCGATGACATTGGCAGCGATGAGGCCACAGAAGGAATGCAAGATCTCTGCGCTTTTTGTGTGGATAAAGGGAAACCTCAACCCGCATCTCAGTTTTGCCTTGACTGTGGTCCATTCGGAAGATATATCTGCGGAGTGTGTGTGCAGAACCACAATTACTTTACAAGCGGTCACATCGTGAAACGTCTTTCGGATGCTGTTAGACACAAAAGGTAAAAAAACCAAGAAAAGTACGGCCATTGCGCCTATTGAATTCGGTTTTCGATTTTCTTTGTCGTCTTATTTATTTCGAGCTGTCTTACCAATACAGCTCACGTCAAGCGTTTGTCCAAAAGGTACGAGTACATGTTGACAGCAAAACTATACATATGTACATCTGATGTTAAAATTTGTCAAAGTCTGAATAAAACTCTGCAATCATATAAGGCCAATGATTTTAATCTCAAACCTGTTAAAATGAGACAGTAGGAGTTTGAAAACGAGAATAAAAAGAAAGAGCACACATGTCGAACAGCAAAGCAGCTAAGCTAAGTGTAGAATCTAATAAACGAACGGTTATGACTTAGCGTGATCATATATGATCTAAAAACATTAAAGAAATACTGAGACAAATAATAGAAAAAATTGAAAAAGCAGTCAGTGACAATTGACTGAAAAATACTTAAGATCTTTCTAACTTAAAACAATTTAACAAAACATATATAGAAAGGTAAACAGCACTTTTATCGTATTACAAAAACATTAATTTTATGGCTTCACGGGATTATCACAACTGTGATTGAATCTGAATAATCATTTTTGTTGACTTCTTGCATTTAACCTTCATTTCTGTTTCTTCAGGATGGCTAAAGGTGAAGAACAACGGAAAACTGTCGCGGATGAAAAGCAAAAGAAAGATAAAGAAGAAGTTTTAAAAGTTAAAGAGGAAAAAGTGAAATTAGGTCTTGAGATGGAGCAATTATTGCGGTATTTACAACGTTCATTTCGAAAAGCATTATCTATATAAAGGATCGAATAGCTGTTATTTTACATTTATATGGTTGTAATATATCGTTTATTAAAGGCGAGACGGAAATCGATTAAGCGAAACAATGGTAATTTTGTCTGGAATGTGTTAGTCGGTCACAAATATTTTAATGCATTTTTTCAATTTCCTTTTACTTGTTAAAATGTGACAACTTGTTTCAGTTTAATTTACTGTTTACTCAGGAAAAAGCAGTTGTTATAAATACGCTTTCAAAGTAAACAATAATTGGGACAGACGTCTCCACGACAACTGTTAAAGCACAAGTTTACGACACATTATTGTGAAGTATACATTTTATGCATAGGCATAATTTTAATTGAAAATTGTAAAGTGACGCATCGAGAAGTGCTCCTAGTGTACATAACCATAAACGACAGTCGTGCAAAGTAGGTAACCCCTTTATTTTCATACTATTTAATTTTCGCTGCACAAATGCACCCGACCCGATATTTGCAAATATTTGAAGATATCTCTTATTCTCTTTAGTACTCCGATTATAAATTTTACTTTCTCAACGAACTGAAAAAACATCATCGGACAAATCATTTTATTTATTTTTAATGAAACAGACATTATTATCGTCCGTAACTTTTGTAAAAAGGGTAAACCGAAAACTGGAGGTTTATGTAAACAATCTCATTATTTTAGAATTGCATGAAAGTGTTCACAATTGCTTTAGATTCCTGGCCAAAATTCTATCATGTTTAGTTCCGATCATTGTTTTCTCGGACAAACCTATTCTTTACCTGTGGACCATAAATCTCAGCTATTTATATTAAAAAAGATTTTAGACAAATGTCCATCGGATACTACTATCAAACAAAATACCTTAAAATAAGAAATAGAAATATCTAACATGTTCTTAATCATTGAAAATAATATAAGTAAATGAAAGAGCGTTCGCTCATTCTTACGCTTAATGATAAAATATATCAAAGCTTTAAATTTGTTTTGAGTTATCAAAGCGTTTGCAAAATTTTGCAGTATACATAGATTTTAATCTTCAGTATTAATATTTTCTTAAACATTTTGAAAATTGCATTGTTTAAGCGCTCTTATGGTCAAGGAAAACTTTCAATAGTAAAAAGTACTTAGATAATTTGCGACCTAAACTGACAATTTGTTCTTATTTCATACTGTCTTTAACGGCCACCTGTCTTCAGCAGCCACTTTTTGTTACTCCCTTATGGCTGCTAATGACAGGTTTGACTCTCTCTCTCTCTCTCTCTCTCTCTCTCTCTCTCTCTCTCTCTCTCTCTCTCTCTAAGGAATATTGTAACAGTATGCTCGTATTATTCGAGTTGTGGATGTAAACAATATCTCCCGACGTAGAATGTCGAGCGTGCTGTGGTTTACATACGCAACGAGAAACAATACGAACCTTCAGACTGCATACTATCAAAATGTTCCTTTTATTATCTACTTTTCTCACTCAAAACATATTAAAATAAACTAAAAAACAACATTTTAGTCACGAACGTGGTTAACATTATAGTAGAAAAAAGAAAGAAAGCGATAGTAAATTTATGAATGGCATAGAAAATTTATGAACGGCGCAGAAAATTTACGAATGACGTAAAATTCGTAACGGTTGTAAAACTGATTTTGAGTTCGTTATGTGCCAGAAAATTCCGACAACATAGTGAGACGTAGTATTTGACGTAACATAGAACATGGAAAGCTGCAAAATAAAGAAATTGAATACTGAATTACTAATTTGAGTATCAATGTTGATAATCAACGCTGCACAATGGTAAAATCATTTTTGAGTATATGATAAAATGCTTTACACCATGACTATAATTACACAATGATAAAGCAATATTCACTTCCAGGAAACATATCTACATACGCACGGGCAAGATTGCAGAAAGATTTTCGGATCTGTACGACAACCAATGGACAAATGCTTTTGAAATGTTTGATAAAAAAGGAAATACCGAGGAAAAGACAATCGCTCTGCTACTGGACATAGTTATGGTTAAAATATTCATTATTTTATTTACATGCCAACTGTCAATAAATATAAATGACTGCTGTCAGTATACACTTACATGTAAACATAAGTTAATGATTTTTCCTAATAACAGATGTTTAAAGTTAAAAGGATCAATTATAACTGTAATGAACCTAAATTAACACCGCAAGGAATAAGAACAATGCATGTTTAGCTTACAACCCTCCTTTTGCTATAGTCTTTGTGTTATTGCTGTTTATTTAGAGCGTTGTCCTGACAATGAACAGAAGTACTTTCAAATATTCTTATTAAAGGCAAATTATTATATGTCACCTCCATCTGCATCTGCTGATTGTGTTGCAATTTTTCATAACCGTTATAAATTTAATCATGACATAAAATCAGCAAGTATCCCAAATGGTACAAAAGCATAACTTACCTACAATTGAACGAGAAAGTAAGAATTTCATGTGAGTGTGGGAGTTAGATTTGATTTTGATGTTGATTTTAGTTTCGAATATTCAGATAAGATCACGAAAATGTTACAACTTTATTCTTTAGTAGGTAACATGTTGTAACTGATAGTATACACATGAAAATCCAAATAATGCCAAAATGATTTGTATTAACAGCATTATGGCATAGGTAATGTATAAGCATAAAATGCTAGAGACAGACAGACAGATGGACGGACATACGGACGGACGGACGAGCGGACAGGCGAGCGGACATACATACAGACAGCCAGAGAAAAAACACGTTTTTATGATATTTTTTGTTTTCCTTAGGCTGCCTTTCAAGTAGCTCTGGATGGATTTCATGAAGAACAGACAAAACTTACGACAAAAAGCAAAGACTTTTACAGGGTAGGTAAACAATTATATATTTATTAATCAGTAGATGGCTTCATTGTTAGTACGTCAAAGTGCCTTCAAATCATATATTAAAGAGATCGTCAACATATTTTATGCAATGAATCCAGAACTTTGATTCTACTAAATATTGTCACTTGAAATACATTTCACTGTCTTATTCTACAGTGTCAAAAGTTCTAAGTGCACACTTTCCAATTTGAATATCTCAAAGTAAAATTATCCTAATTAAAAGAAAGTTTGACATTATGTTTAATATGATAAATTAATAATAATTATTTGAAAACCGTGCTTAAGTTTTACGTATTATGTCATCAACGTTGGCATACGCTATTTATAGGTATTCCCGGTGCGGCAATCAAAATTAAGTTTTTTTTTCAATAGATTTTGTTGTCTACATGTTTACCGTCATCGGACAATCTAAAACATCACAGCAACACTCTTTAACAATGAAACGTTTGACGACTAATGACCGCGAAAGTGGCGTCAAAATGCTCTTTTCTGACTTAACTTTCTTAAACCCCTGCCATCTGCGTATAAAGCTTTAAAAAGTAAGGTTCCTTTTTATTGTTTCATTGCTTCATTGTGAAGTTTGGTCAAAATCAAACAAACATTTCAGTTGTACAATTTCCATTAATAATCTTTTCCAGTGTAAATTCTTACAGTTTTATTTTCTATTGATAATAAAAACAATCGAAGTTCACGAATTTTCTTTTTTTTAGTATTAAGAGTATTGCAAGAATATACTAACCGACTGAGCTCTTGTATTATCTCTTGTTTATTCGACGAGTTTGAATATTTAGGACTACGATGGTATATTGGTGAAAGATGTTCATAAACATTTAGAAGATACTTATGCCGGACCAGGGAAAGAGCTGAAAAAGGTATTTTTATTTATTATTAACCCTTTCAATTATCGGTGATTCATCTTTTAAAGTTAAGCTAAGATGTTGCTTTAAATCTGATCATATATTTCCGTCGGATATGAATTATTTTATGATGATGATTATTCTATTAGACCTTTATTTGAACAGACTTGTGTGAGAGCGAAAAAAGGTGTACTACAACTTGTATACAACATTTTTTTTCTTGAAAATTTGACGAAAGTGTTGCGCAATGACGACACAATGCAACAGGTTTAACCTTAAAACTAAAAACGGAAATAGAAAACTGAAATCGATTAAATTCACATTTTTTTTAAAACAGTGTTGTGTATTACTTTAATTCCGCAGGAACTTGCATTACAGCTTTAAATTAGTGCACCTTACACACATTCTCTTCTGACGACTGCTCCACAAGTTCGGTCGTACTGGGCTAGATATACAGTTGGTCCAATTGGCTTTTTAAACACATGAATTAAAAACTGCAATGTAATATTTTATCTTCCAAAACCTTTTCATTTGCTTAAAGGCTTTATCTGCTAAAAAAGTTGTTAAAATTGGCTAGAAATTCAAAGTACCTGCTACAAGGTTAAGGGTACACATATATGACACATATTTACAAAAATAACAAAATCATAACTCCTTTAAGTAAACTTCATTTCTTGAGACTAAAACGGCAGTATGTATTAAAAAAACGCAATAAAAATAATAAAAAATTAGGTACAAACATTTCAATAGCATTTTCTATTAAATATATTTGTATAAATATGGAGTTGTTCTAACCGGTGCCAGGCGGCGTGAACACTATTATGAACTTCTACATGTATAATACGGCTTAATCAAACTGATCCTGCAATATTTTGATATTTGTCGTGATAAGTGGCTTTTAAAGTATCGTTTTCATCTGTTTGTTATAATAGCAAACCTGGCATGCAAACCAATGATATTCAATATTGTGTTGTTTTTAATATGCTCTAATAAGTTCTAGTTCATCAGTTTATGTTTAATTGAACCAAAGATGTATGATGTTAACTTCATTAAAAAAATCGTCAATTAAGAGCTTTCTGCGAGTCAACTGCGAGCCTGGGGTTATTCCAAGATGATACAAACATGGTAGAAAACTGTTAAAGTCACGGTTTGATTAAGCCTGTTTTTAGGCAGTAATGTAATGCATAATACTGACCACTCCGCCTTTAAGTAGCAGTTATGTTTACTTTTATGCTGAACAAAACAGTATTTGTTGTTTGTTGTTGCGTTTAGTGATAAAACCTTATCTTCAAACAGGGCCTAAATAAAATATTTTTGTTTCCCCATCCACGACCGACCCGAAAAATCGGCGCGACCCGAAAATTTTATCGCCGAAACCTTAATGATTTTTTTTATTTGGTACAAAAACCTGGAGACGAAAAATGCATATATTTGGAATAAGTTTGATGACGAAACCGGATGACTTGGTCTTTTGCAGAAAGGTATTCATCTACATATATAATGCATGTTAACTTGGTACCTATTAAAATATTAAGATTTTTGATATTCTCCTTTTAGTTATTTCTAGAATATTTATATGTGGATCATTATTCTGAAAACAAATTAAATAAAAGATATTTTGACCTACCTACCTACCCATAATTTATCTGCTTGGGTCGGGATGGGGAAACAAAGAATATTTTAAGTCTGGCCCAGTGTTATACGAGGGACGTTCAATATATAATGAGACTGTGTTCATATCTTTTATTCTAAACATTTTACGGTTATATACAATACATAATAACAAAGTTCATTCATTTCTGAATGCAATCCGAAAATATTTTAAAATTCCTAAAAACAGTTTTAAAGTTACACTATTTATAAGAAGGTCATGTTTGCATCATCGCCCCCGGGCAAAAAATATGTCCCGACGTCATCGACGTCGTTCGCGTCGTAAACGTTGCTTTAATGTTTTATCACATTCATAGCTTTTCAAAATACGCTCCTGAATTCAGAACACATCCGTTGTGGTTTGCAGCCTACTGACTGATGACTTATTAAATGATAATAAATAATATGCAGGAATGATATATATCTTAAATTTAAATAAATGAATTCTAATTTTTCATTATGATTTTTATCTAGATACAAAAACGCCGATATGTTTGTACTTACTGAACTTCTAAAAATATTATTCAACTCTATTATTTATTAAATATTTACTTAGTTTTCTCATGCTTAAATCTTTTGTTTACAAAGTTACTAAGCTCACATCCGCAATTTCAGCTAGCTTGAGCACCGTTAAAAGTCTACCCGTAAAGAGCGGTGACTGAAATGACACGAAGTTTTCACAGACTTCTTTCTGCCGGACCTATGCTCGTCATTAAGTGCTTTATGTCCCTTTAAAAACATTTTGTGCCATCTAAATACTGATGCACAACAAACACTGTCTTCCCCAAAGCCTCTTGTAACATTATAAACGTTTCCGTTGCCGATTTGCCTTAATTCCTACAAAACTTTATGTTTACCCGCACGTCACGACGTTCTTGTGTCATAATTTTAACGTGACAACTTGTTAGGGTAAGCGTGAACAAAGGTTGATTATTTCAACGTTTAACGACCAATTGACATCATTTGTTCAGATGATGTCAATGATATAATGTACAAATTATTGGCGGATTTTGATGTAATTGCAAAAATAAGTTCCTACTTTTCTTTATATTATAATGCACGTCTTTATAATGCAGCATGGACGGGGGCGATAACGCGTTACCATGGTTTTTGGAATGATCATAATTTCTATGTCGCATTATATTTTTCTACCAATGCTGGTATTTTGATCAAGGATAAGTTATATTTAATAATGATACCAAATGTTGATATATTTCACGTCAGAACAAAAATATATGAAGACAGTCTCATTATATATTGAACATCCCTCGTATAATATGGATAGATCTTAGATAGGATATTAGAACATATTGTTTTCCACTTACAACAGATACTTTTTTCGTCTTTATACCTGTGTCATTAAATTAACGAAGAACTACTATTTGTTTACTATCATGTCTCATCTTTTTCAGACTTTCCTCATTGTCGTGAAAACGGCTGTTCTAAAAGACGTAAATGACGTTCACTCTTTATGTGAAGAAAACAGCATCAAATCATACATTGGCGAATGCTTACGAGTTTGTTGGCTTATGACGCTAAATAATCCACCACTCTATATTGTTCGTGATGGATGCAGAAGTGGTGATACGTTTGATCAAAGGGTTTACAAATTTTATACCAGGTCAGACAAAATTGTTGAGTTTATGGTATGGCCTCCCATTTTCGTCAATGAGAATGGTAAAGGTTCTAATTTGTGTAGAGGAATAGCCCAACCCAAAACAGAAAAATAAATGCCAAACTATTGCAATATGTCATTGTTGAAAATCAATATATTTAAAAACAATGTAACATGTGTAAAGTAATAGATCAAGTGATTTGAATAATGTACCATATACTTTACCATAACATTTTGCTATGATAGAAGTGTCTTAACTGTTCTTTTTTTATCTTTTGAGGCAGGCCTCTTGTTTGCAGTTGGAATATTAATACCGTTAAAATGGCCTCCAATTTTCGTCAATGAGAATGGTAAAGGTTCTAATTTGTGTAAAGGAATAGCCCAAGCCAAAAAAGAAAAATAAATGCCAAACTATTGCAAGTTGCATTGTTGATAATCAATATATTTAAAAACAATGTAACATGTGTAAAGTAAAAGATCAAGTGATTTGAATAATGTACCATATACTTTACCATAAAATTTTGCTATGATAGAAGTGTCTTAACTGTTCTTTTTTATCTTTTGAGGCAGGCCTCTTGTTTGCAGTAGGAATATTAATACCGTTAAAAAGTACTATGTTTCAAATAAATGAGGATGTATTTCACTTATGTATATAACGATTATAAATTTAAACAAATAAACTTTTTTTGTGTTTTACTTGTATTATATTTTGTAGTAGTTTTTGATGTATTTCAGAGGAAAATGAAAAAATGTCAACGAATAACTTTTTAAAAAGTAAATTTAAAGGGAATTTCAAATGCTCAAATGTTTTACATATTGATTAAAACATATTTTATTGCCTTTTATATGTAATATTACTTAAATTTTGCTAAGAACAAAGTTAACCACACATTTTGGCAATATTCATAACCATCAACGACAGTTGGGCAAACGAGGTGACCCTGTAATTTCACAGTTACTGTATTAAATTGACGCTGCATACATAGACCCGACATTTTGAAGATATTCAATCTTTTCTTTCACTTCAAAGATTGAATGTTTATGACTGAATTAATGACAAATTCGAATTTCATAAGACATTTATTTGATACAGAAATCGATTCATGTCGTTTTTGTTTTATTTTGGCAAACATTGATTTTTTCTCTTTTTCCAATATCCCTTTCAAATTCAGAATAAACTCCGTATTCACATTACTTTTGTTCACAACATTTATTTGTATTGTTTAATCAGCCATTAATCAGGTGAAACCAAGAAAAGAAAAAAAAGAAATGTAATATCTTGCATACACCAAAGGATATTTAAAAATATTCTTGGTGCTTAGTATATGACATTATTGGTTCGGGCCAAAAGGGTAGAGATCTCTTTAATGACTTCACTCAACATACAAATAAATAAAAAGACATTTGAAAAGGCACAAAGTTTATTATTAAATAAAATGTTTACGTTAAAACATGGGTGCCACTATGCATATCAAGTGTAGTGGAGAAACGTTTTTGGAACCTTTCGTAGTATAATTAGAGATTATACGTAGAACAATTGAGCAGGATGCTTAAAATCGATAAGTGTCTTTCATTAAATGATGGACACAAAAAAATTGATTATCAGCAGTTTTCAGTGATCTGGCTCAAGAGTAATAGTTCTATATTTTCTTAAAAATTATGAAGAACTCGTAACAAAAAAATCTTTCGTCTCGAAAAATTATTGTGGGTCAATGTGTATGATCTAATTAACCTATCAACGCGGGGGTTTCACAAGGCAGTCGTAAGATTAATTTAATCCAAATAAAACGACGGTGTTATTCAAAGCAAATTCAAAAACAAAAGTTCCACCCAAAATGATATTCGACATTGTAGAATTACATTTCACTCAATTCCATAAGCACTTAGTACCTTAAGCGACGACAGCAAATTGCACGAACGCATAATCAATATCAGTAGTTGTTCAAAAGTTTTAGGTTTAATGCGAGCCCTTAAATTGGAAAGGATATGCAAAAAAATTAAGTCAAATATACATTAAACACTTCAGAACAATTATAGAATATGCTTCTGCTGTTTGGGACGTGTGTTTGGAATTCAAAACAAAAAAAAACCCAGAAAGCAGAATGTACGAAGCCGCTGAATGGTAACTGACAAGATCTGTCTCAATTAATTATCTTATTCAGGAAATTGGTGTGATGTCACTCGTAGATAGATGTAAAATGCAAAAAAATGTTCAAACTTAACCAGTGCTTGCTCCCAGAAGAATTTTCTAAAATATATCCCAATTAAGTAATACATGAAAGTCACAACAATTTGAGAATCATTGAAAACTTTAGTTCTGTTACAAGGAGAATCAACGTATTTGCAAAATCGTCCGTATCGTCTGCAACTATATTGTTGAATTCGTAACCAGTATACATAAAAACGTGTAAATCAATATCAACATTTAATTAAAACCTCAACGCTTGTGTTTTAATCTCAGTGCTGTTATCAATTACGTCCTTTGAAGGTCGTTGAGCGCGATACTTATGTACTATGTTAATGATCCTTCTAAAATAACTTTTGTTTTAATATTTCGGCCAGTTTTGAGATGGGTGGTTTCAATTTCCCAGCTA
The DNA here is from genome assembly GCA_038501625.1 of Corbicula japonica. Classification (NCBI taxonomy): domain Eukaryota; kingdom Metazoa; phylum Mollusca; class Bivalvia; order Venerida; family Cyrenidae; genus Corbicula; species Corbicula japonica. The sequence goes on along the minus strand of JAZAYU010001126.1, from coordinate 5,680 downwards.
ATGCAGATTTGGAAATTGAATCACCCCCGAGGATATACTTCCTGCTTTTTAAATTTTGCCTTTGGCGTTGTCTGTGATATGCAGGATTTATATTCTAAGATCCCCTGTCAAAATTCTATTCTGTTTAGTTCCGCCCATTGTTTTCTCGTTTAGGGCGAAAGCATTCTTTTATCCGGGGACCATACGCCGCTGGACATGGAATGGTATTAATCTGAAAATACCGCATTGAAGGTTCCATGTCCACCGCCATATGCACACCATCGTTTGGGATGTTCAAAACTGTACTGTTTATTGGTGTAAATATTGAGTTGTGCTCAACCCGGGGCTAGGCGGCGTGGACAGTAATATGCATTTCCATTACTGTCCTTGAACAGGCTAAATCAAACCGAGCCTGCAATATTTTCATATTTGTCGTGTTCGATGGCTTTCAAAGTTCCCCTTTCATCTATTTCAGTAGTATTGCTAGTTTAATAGAAATTACTTTGTTTTTGGGAAACTTTACGTAACACAGTGTTGGCTTTATTAAGTTGGAGTTCATTAGTATATATTGTGTTAACTAGAGACGGAAAATGGTTATAAAATGGCATATATTAACCGAATTATCGAGGTATCAGTATGATGTGTTCATTATAGATAATTAAATAATTTCCAACTTCGGTCAGCATAATATATCTTGATTAACAGGCTTAATTAACAAAAAATTCAGTCAAGCAACCAAACTTTACCGATATTAATCTCCCGTTAAAATGGTCGCAAACGTTATAAAACTTATTAGATTATTTTGATTAAAATATTTTCGTTTTTAATAATATTACGTTTTTAATGGGGATGTCAAACTTGCAACATCTAATGTGGTTTATGATTCTTGTTTGTTCGCAATTCTAGAGCTTAAAGATTTTAATGAATTTTATACTTTTATATCAGAAAAAATAAACAGGACTTTCTTACATGTAAGTAAGAAAATAATGCAAGTTTAATTACCGATACACAGACTTTATTCAAAAATAAAGCAGCAGCTAAAATTACTACTACAACAATGTATTTCTCAATCAGTCTTTTAAGGAGATTTTATTTACGTACAAAATTAAGAAAGTAAAGTGCAATATGAATTTCTCAACCTTATTCGTATATTCCATATGTAAATTTTAAAAAGAAAGATTGTCTAAACGATATTCTTCAGAGCTCTGCAATCTAAGTAATTAACACATCTACAGTTTATTGCTTATGTTACATCTTTATTTGCAAGACGTGGCATAGGTTAAGATGTTCTGAAAGGACTTTTAGGGAAAATCTGGTAAAAAGACCGTAGATGCTCGAACTTTTTCTTTAAGTTTATTCTTGTCATCGTGCTCTTGTGGATTTGACTCTTAATTCTGTAAGGTCACTGAGTACCTATCATCTTTTTTGTTTTTAAATTATATGTTTGTGTGCCTAAGCATGCATCATTGTCGAGTTGATTGATTCACATTCGTTAGAAAGAAATTAATTTCTCCAATTCTAATGATCAATAATTAACAAAACATTCATTATCCCTTTCAATTGACAATGTAGTGTTTTGAAATCTTTTATAAATGTTATAAGATCATGGCGTCATTTCGAAAACATGAAATACTATTCAACTCGCTTAAAAATGAAATAAAATGATTTTCATGTTATCTCTAAATAAGGTATATACGATATCTTCTGAAATAGAAATTGGCAGAAACGATTAGACTGACATCCAAAACACGTCAGATAATATAAACTAAGCGAAGATGCTTGCATATGCGTAGCCTGTAAGTTCTGCCTTCGCACTGAACATGATACAGAACCAGAAAAACCAGCCCTCACAGCCGTTTACTGTTGGTAGTGACAGCAGTTACTACTGCTGCTGGCGATAATACATACACCAGTACAACTGCTGTCAGCGACAGTATTGAACACACTTATACTGCTAGCAGACAGAGTAGTAACATCAGTAGACATCATATTAGCATCATTAGAAAAAATACTGTATTAATTATAAACTATATGAAGCCTTAAAACGTCAGCACAAAAGCTATGTCACTGATGGCACCAACAACTACCAGCATAAGCATGTGTAACAGAAAATATAAACATCTGAAATCTGAACTCCGGAAAAGCACTATGCTAGCCTTATCAATAAGTTGGCTTGAAACGTATCTTTGTAAAGTGAGTCGAGGCGGCGCTGGGAGCTTCAGTGTCAGTGTAAAGAAGGACTCTTTCGAATGGTTGCATTGCCTTAAATGTTTCCCGTTAGAAACAAAACCGTTGACTGTCTCCGATGGACCAGTCCAGCTGGCATCTGACATATTCGCAATTTTTAGGAAGGAACAGAAGAATTGTAGAATTCAGCATAAAGGCGCCTACACGACACGTGAAAACGAAAAGAAACCATTCCTACTGATGTGCCAAGCAGACATGGGTCCAATTACAATTATAATTTAATTAATTATAATTAATTACCTTTTTTCAAGTAAATGAAAATAATTAATAATTGAAACAAAAATCAATTACTCTTCAATTACATGTAGCAAACAGTAACATATGGCAAAACACAGGATATTGTGCAGAAGCTATTGTCACCTGAAGTTGTAACTTTCACATTGGTCATTTATAGAGGTGTTAATTTGGATATGAACCTGAAATAGTTGCTAGACTATTGATGATTATGAAGCCATAAAAATAAAATAACTAGTATAAGTAGCCTCAAATGAAGAGAAATTGAAAGTTGCTATATTTTTCTTCTAAGTATTATTCCTCTCTGTCTATACTAGTATTATTCCTCTTAGTCTAAGTTTTCTTATCATTTTTCTGTTGCCATTGCAAAATTATTATAGACCACAAAGCAATTATTCATAAATTATTTATGTTGTTCTTCCCCATGTTGTATGTAAATACCTAGATGATATAAAAGAATTGCTATGTTCTTTTCTTAAAGTGTTCTAAGTGGGTAACTAAGAATTGTTCAAAATTTATTCTCAATCTAAGGTATTAAACATTACTTGAATATATGTTCTTGGCATTTCACAAATGACCGTTATCCACACAACATGAATTCAAGCACATTTAATCACTTCATAATATCAAAAGATACTAGTGGAATTTTTAAGCAAAATGCAGATACTGTTCCTCAGAGTACAAAGGCAGACTGAAAGCTACTTCAAACTTTGTCAAAGACACACATCAGGAAACAGTCAGAGCTTGACCAATATTTGTCTCAAGTTTGTAAAAGTTCTGATTTAAACCCTCTCCATTACTGGTCTATACATGCTGAGAGTCTACTAAAGTTGTCAAATATGCCTGAAATCTACCTGGCTCTACCTGGATCATTTGCCCTAGTTGAACGGCTCTTTTCAATAGCTGGGAAAGTGTTTAAGCCTGGATGTTGTTCACTGACTGACCGGAACTTTGAAGCATTAATGTTTTTGAAATGCAATAAGGACTTACATATCTGCATCAGAAATCTGTTTTCAACATGGTTCTGTTTGTGAATAATATTTCCTATTTTGAAAATAATTAAAAATAATTAATTATTTTCCTTATTATTATTGTAATTAATTAATTACTTATGGAGAAAAAGCAAGTTATTATAATTGTATTTTAATTGAAGCATTTCTGATTTAATTGTAATTAATTAATTACTTTTCAAAGTAATTGAACCCAGGTCTGGTGCCAAGGCACAGTTAAATATTGAGCATTTTCAGCATGTATCTGTCAAACACCATAATTAATTTAAGGAACAGCATCATTCCAAGAGAGAGAGTGGGAGGAGAGGTGTCTCTTGAGTAAGATGGGCACATCGGAACTGAACAATAAATCACCTCATTTGAATGACAGCTGTCGGCAACAAAGTTTTCTAACAGTTTTTCCAGGTTACCGACGGTTCAGCCCAGTTGGCATTATCAGGTACATGATGTTCATTAGGCTCATGTCGACGTTCTGTTTAACATTTTCCGGTCTAATGTGACTTTTTTAATTTCAAAGAGAAAGAGAAGAAACGTAAGCAAGTTGATTTGTTTATACTGCTTGTTCATTTCAACTACAGCTTTGATCAAGAACCGTGAATTGTAGTGAAAAGGGGAATCGCCTTGTCCAGTTTATAGGGAACCGTTCTAAATCTCATGCTATATAATATTGTATTTCTCCTAAACTTGGGGCGTCTTATCTCTTAGAAAAATGCCTGTTTGTGACATGTTGTCCTGGAAAGTTTACAACAATACAATAATCTTTGGTTGTCTCAAATAATTAAGAGGCATAATAACGTGTTGTAACCGCTTCGGCATTTTAAGTTAACTTGCCAGTTTAAGGAGGTATCAAATAGCTAAAGTTGGTTGGGCGTGTGAAATCATGATTTCATAAAAGTTTATTTGTTTTCTAATTTTTAACTTCTTATGGCTTCACATATCTTTTATTAAGCATATTAGTGTCAATTGTTATGCAAATACAAAATAAAAGTGAAATTTGTAGTAATTTCTTACCTTGAAAACAGACTATCTGTGGGAGTTCAAACTTCCTTTACTTCCACTTTTGTCAACAATTACTACCACAGGAAGACAGTCCATAATAAGGACAACAATGTGCAACGTATTAGAATAGTATCCACTAAGCAATAGCAGAAATGTACAAAACAACATTTTCAAAGTGACTACACTAAGGCATCCATATTTGTTTACAAGATTCTCAAAATGCAAGGTATTGTGTACAATAAAGGACATAACTTTCAATGTTATTGTCGAATTATCTGCTTTTTGAAGTTAAGGTTTAAATATTACTTTTTCGATAATACAGGAAATTTTATGACTAAATGAATGTATTTTATGATAAGGGGTGTTTCTGAAATTTGTAAAAGACAAATAATAACATAATTAATATAAATAAACAAATATAATGTAATTGTAAATAAATATATTGTATTAGGATGCACTAATTGTTTACATAATTATGAATATTTATCGGCTGACACAAGTAATTGTCCTATCGCGAAAAAGAGCTGCTTTTGCTTTATTTAATACCTCAACTTTATTTAAATTGCAGTTATAATACTTTTAAGTATTCCACATAAATGTCTGTGAACTTAAACAGCACTGTCAATTATATGAATTCAGCCTTAAGTAATCAAGACGTAATTACCGTAAGAACAGCATAGATTTCGAAAAATTGGGTACTCATATTATGTTTTTTATTAATACGGTAAACTATCCCAAAACTGATGTAAACTGTGTTGCTAATTTCATTAACTGTGAAACATTTGTCCTTTTCAAGCAGTTCAAAGCAGTTCTAATACTAGAAGAAAATATGGTCTTCCTGTGGACAAAAGCGGAAGGAGGTTTGGACTCCCACAGTAAGTCTGTTTTAAAGGTATGAAATTGGTACATTTTATTCTCTTTTATTTTGACTTTTTTACATGACAGTTAACATTAATGTGCTCTACTAATGATTAATCAAGCTGAAAGAAGCTTTGAAGTCAGAAAAGCGAATATACTTTCATGACATTAGGATATCACACATCCAACCCACATCAACTATTCCACGACAAATGATACAACCTTAAGATACATGAATAGGTAAATATCAATTATTTTCTAATTGAAAACTACATTTAAGGAAACAATTGAAATTAACCTTTTCTTTTAAAACTCGCCTTCGAGTATAAAAAATAAAAAAAGCAATTTATTAT